>JANHZT010005192.1:123013-137550 GCA_032468215.1 Stegonotus admiraltiensis
ATGCTTTGTTTTATGGCTATTTTTCACATTCCCGTTTCTATTCCTAACAATGTTCCACAAGTCATGAAAGGGAATTAAAGTCCACAGGGTGTGAAAGAGCCAAGTTTGCCTACCACTGACATAGGTTAAAACAAAATAGAACCTATGCTTTGCATTTAAAAATACATCTGATTAGTATAAAAAGAAAACACAGCACAAAGAAGATAAAAGGCCTGGATTCTGTTCTTAGATTTTTATACTTCTATAATTCAGGGGATGCCAAACTGGCAACCCGCAAGCTGAATGGGTCACACACAGGCCATGCCCACTCCAGTTCCATGAAGGGAAACAACATAGCAAAATGTCGCATGACGGCATGACATGGTGAGTTTGACACCCATGATTCTATATCAAGGATTCCACGACAGTAAAGTGAACTGGTTATCTTGAACATTCCATGTTTGGATAACAAACGTGTTAAATTATATAGCAGTTATCAGTTATACTTCACACAGATATAAGAAAATCCTCTTCAAGTCAACTTTAACTTCTGGTAGGTGATCTCTGTTTTCTTGGAACAATATAAAACTGGTTGCTATTGCCTTCCTTCAGGATGTTATTTACTTATTTGAACTGTCCTTATTTAACTTCAAGCAAGGTCAGTTAAATGCTGCCATTTAGTTGGAGCAAGAAATTTAATCTAGGATAAGAGTAGCAATTTTTTGTTATAAACTTTTAGGAAAGTATGGTCATGCAATGATGTTCCATAAAAGTAGAATCGGAATTCTCTTCGTTTTAAATTTGGGATAGGATGGGGTTTAAAAATCAAATCAAATCAGAAGATTTATATAAAAAAAAATTTAAATCAAAAATATCTAGCCTTAATACATATTTCAATGAGCAATTCAGGAATGCTAAGAAAGTGACTGATGGTGCAGGCAACCCATATGTAATTCTAAGAAGCTCTTCAACGGAATAACCAAAAACCCATCAGTTTTGAAATTCCTATGTTAGAACTTTTCCTTTGCTTCTCCTTTATGCCAAAATATTTTCACACTGTGTAGTCCTTGGAGAGGATGTGTCCTCTTTTCATGTTACTGTTGTGGATCCTTGGGCTGTGCACTGACTTGATCCTTAAATTCATCCTATAGCAGTGGTGGGTTGCTCTCCGTTCAGGCGAGCCGGTAGTGGTGATGGTGTGACGTCAGCGAACCGGTTCTCTATGACTGTGAGCTGCGCCCTCCCACCTGCCCCCGCATTATACCTACCTTTATTTGTCTTTTTTTATCCCAGCTGATAGGCGTGGCAGAGTGGATTGCTGCACCTCAGCTGGGCAGAAATCTAATGTGCTTGCACGGAGCGCAAGTTCGGCACGTGTGCAAACGAAGCGATCGTGCGCAAAGCATGTGTGTGAAGAGAACCAGTGGTAACACTGGTTGGAACCCACCACTGTCCTATAGCAAACATTATGAAGAACCCCAGACTTCACCAGCCAAAGAACTTGTGAAGATATAATTCATAACACTTTCCTGAAATCATGTGTCTTAATTCACTTGTTTCTGTAATGAAGTGGTAGCCAATAATTATTCCATATGGCAAACTTAAATACTGTCTCCACTTAAGAATTTTAGGAGAGGAGCATTTTGAGGTTTTGGGTGGATGCTGAAAAGAGACCAGTTCTGTTTCCACAATTTATATCTACTCACATTTATAATTTTATTTATTTGAAAATTATAATCTGCTTTTCAGTCCAGAAGAATTGTGATGGAAAACAACAATGAGGGTAGAAACTGAAATTTTAAAAACTTTGTGCTAGTTACAAGTTGCCAAGGTCAGTATGAGTAATTTGCACACAAGTCTTAATGAATTAAGGCCTAAATTTGGCCTAGGATATTTTAAGTATGATTAAATGTGGTACAGCTTAATGCTAGTAATTCCAATAGTGGAATCCACAAATTTCTCATCACTATAAAAAGTGCAGCAGTTACAATTCCCATAACATGAAATAAATATTTACCTTTTTCTTTAAAAAACCCCCCAAAAAAACCCCAGTGCTTCTGTAAGAGCTATTACTCTTGCATAAATGTGAACCCACAACCAAAAATGCTTTGTTAAATGTTGTAGATTGGCATCTAGCTAAGTTGGTCCTTTAATAGATATGTGTAGTTAGAAGTATCTGCATGTCAGCAGACCCTCCTTTGGGTATCAGATTCAGGATCTGCAAGTCTCATGTTCAGGATCTCACTTTTAGCTGGAATTGAAATCCACATAACTTAAAGTTGCCAAGTTTGAGAAACACTGGTTGAAATTGTTCTTTGCCTGCACAGTTAGGAGAGGTCTATTTATTGGTACCATAGCATCTGAAATGTAATGAGAGCTCCTGGATTGTATAAACAGTTACTGCTGCTGTTTCCTTAGCACCTGTGGGATATGAGTTGCTCTGGGCTTGGAAAGACATCTCCACTCTGCACCACAGCTGTTGTGACTGTTGTAGCTAACTGTAGCAGTGCTGGGTCATGAAATCACTCTTGACAGGGCTTAATGGAATACAAATGCTGTTATTACAACTGTCCAAAGAATAGATGGCTGTATATATGGCCCACATCAGGAGGGGCTGCCCTATTACATTGCACCTCAGCTGAAGTGTTTTATGATTACACGATACTTTTTAAGGAGCCGCGGCAGTTTAGGTAAAACACAGCACAGCTTATAACCAAGCTTTCTGCTGAAATTCAAGTATGCTAAGATGATTTTGCATAGTTTTCCCCCCTTTTTAAGTGAGGAAGGTTAAATTAACCCACTCTGAGTATGATTCCTTCTGTCTGCTTCTCACTATGTATAAAGCCTACAGCAAAAAAGAGAATTGAATCAGTATATGTAATTTACAAGATACATTGTAATGATCATCCTTCCTCTTCCAATATCCAATTTGGAATTACTCAGGAAAAAATGTGCTAATTTAACTAACATGTAAAACTGATCAAGTGGTTACAGGGAGCACTGGATTATTCCTGAATTGGCCAGGCTGGCCTGACCCTCTTTATAGGTAGCATGGTACCATGAATGGTAGCATGTTCAATGATGTCTTGTACAACTTCAAACAATTCATGCAAAAATTAAAGCTAATACGAAAACGGAGAGTCCATTAGAGGGAGGCTTTTTGGTGTCCTATCAATATTATTATTGGGAAGATGAGTTCCATGACTAGATCAGATATTGTTTCCTTTTCCATCAATGTCACTGTAGTGTCAGACCATAGAACTCCAATTTCTACAAATGGTCTCGGTGGCTCCAGCCCTGATTTCTCTGAGATGATCTGAGGTTTAGAAGTCTTATTAATTTGAAATGTCTTAAAAAGTAGAACCTCTCAAGTCAAATGTTGACCCAATGGAATTTTTTCCCAAGACACTTCCAGCTAAATGGGATGTTGTCCCCATATTTGCATATTACATTACCTGTAAAAGTCTTGTGTACAAACACACTCCATTTACTTATAATTACCAATAGACAAGTGACCCAGAGTGCATGCTCAATACCAAGCACATTTTGGGTTTGGTTATGAATTCTATAAAGAAATAGCCATTTCTCCCTTTAGATGTGCTGAAATAGCTTTGTATCATTATAAATTATCTTTTTGACTTAAAATATCCAGGCTCACACTTTCACCTGGCCATATTTTCACCCTTGGGATCTGAAGCAGGGCTGCCTGGCAGGTTGCACAAGGGGTAAGGGAGCCATGGAGGCCCTTCAATGAAGGCATAGTGCCAGAATTCAGGCAGCCTGCTGATTCAGCACAGCATGCACAAGCTGATTGAAACCTTATCACTTTCTGTTTCCCCATCAAAATGCAGCTGCTTGGAAAGGCAGACTGTTTATCAGTGTGTCCACATCTAGAAATTCAGCAGCAGCACATATTTGCCTTCAAGCAATGACTGGATTAAATAGACTTTTTAGTCTAGGGCAGCAGGCTTTGGATATAAATATCCAATACTGTTCTTCAATTTTAGAGGATGGATTGATAATATCTTTGCTTGTGTTCAGGTGGATTTACAGAGGACATAAATGGACATTCTTATTAGAGCAGGGGTGTCAGACTCTTGGCACGTAGGCCAGATGTGTCACACGCTTCCCACACCCAGTTTAGGGAAGGGGGGGGAGTCGCAATACATCACGTGATGCTGCTGTGATGACGCGAGTTTGACATCCTTGTATTAGAGGATACAGAGACTCATTGGTTCATTTTTTGTCACTCAGTTAAAACAGTAGATGTGTTGACCTTGCTCCCACAATGGTGATATAATATGGCAATATAGAGACTGGCCACTAAGTATGCAGACTGTTGCATTTTGGACTAATTGAAGTTTCCAAATCTTCAAGGACTCCATTATAAACTGAAGAGTGAATTGGAATCATTTAAGCAAGAGTTGATAAAGTCATAAGCAACTTCTCAGCATATTCTCTTCAAGATTAGACCAAAACTTGCACACTGACCAAATCTGGGGAAAAGCCCTCCTGGTCATGTCCTTTACCTCCTCCTCTAGCAAAAAAAGAGAGTCTCAGAGAATTCCTAGACTGTAAACCTGGTTACTCTGAGGAACCACAATCCCATTCAGATTAGAAAATAGTATAGTCTTGGAATCTGTTGGCTTCTGAGTTAATATTAAAGTCATTTTGCATTGTTCAGCTGGAATCTGAACCTATTTCTTCTCAGGTTCAGGTTTCTTCTCATCCAGATTACAGACCAGGTTAGAAGTTTTATTGCATCTCGTATCTGACCTGAAGTAGAGCTATACAACAGTATATTGATGTCTCATCCCAAACAAATGGATTTCCACTCCATGCAAATTTAGATGTGATAGAGAAGACCAAACTCTGTAGCATCTCAAAATAGACCTGTGTCTAAGGATAGTTCCTCTAGACACCTAGATTGTAGCAGAATCATCATAACAGTGCCACCAACTCCCAATCTTTGTAGGCAGTCCAGGATACTGAGATGAAAAGCATCAAATATCTAGGACAAGAATAGTTGTCCTTCCTTAATACAAGTCTCACCAATGGTCATTTGTAAGAGGTTGAAGCCAAGATAGTAGTAGGGGCGTTCAGCAAATGGGGCATCCTAATACAGATTTATCTAATACGATTCTCTTAGTTTGTCATGCAAACAAACTGGGAAAGAAATTCCAAAGCTTCAAAGAGACCATGTCTTAATAAATTAATAAAAGAGGGTTGGAGGGTTCCTAACTCAAGTCTCAAAACACTAATTCTTGGTATTAAACCTTACGTGTCCGAATTTTAGTTCCTTGATGTGTAGGTAAAGGCTTAATGAGAATCCAGACTTCCAGGTTCTGATAATCTGCTTCTCCAAAGCTCCCTATAGCTATGAATATGTTCCTACCAACCTTCTGCAAGGGGGAAGACTGAAGATACAATATTTGCTCATTTCCATTGGATTCAGGCTTGATTTGTTGAAAAGCAGGGAAATCAACAGGTCTTTCAATGATGCTGGAGTCTCCAATTTCCACAAAGAAGCATTGATTAGTCTTCTTGGCCACTTTCCCCAGCTGGGTCAGGTAGAGATCCAATGCAAATAACAGCAGAACCTCTGATAATTTCCCTGACATCTACAGGCTTTAAAAATATCTATAACATAAGATAGGATCCCTGTCATCTCAGTATATTTTGTAAGTTTCCAACCGAGAGCAAATAAGATTTTATCCACAAAAAATTTGGCTGGACGTTTACAATTTATACTAATTGATTCTTCCAGCATCTCTTTTCCTAAGATCCTGGAACATTCCCAAGTAGTTGCCATCATTCCACAGATTCAGTAAGAGTAGAAAAGTGATGTTTTAACATAGTCTGGCCCATTTCTGAATCACAGTTTGATCTTACTTACCAAAAGGCATGTGAAAAATAGTGACTTTCTACCTTGGTCTAGAAACTATTTTGCGTGTCTGAAACAAAAAGATGATCCAGAAAGTTCTTCAAAGAAAAGTGTTGTACAGGAAGCAATTCAAATGGAAAAATTTGCACAACTTTGTAATTAGGTATGTGTTGTTTTCTACTCTTACAGTGCCGTTACAACAGCATGCCCACTGAATCACAGTTCCTATTTCCATTATAGCAGAAAGTATGGCTCTACTAGTGAGGCCAATGGTCCCACTCTTTAAACTTACATTTATTATGGATATAACTATTTCTCTTAATTTTGTATTGGCATTAGACTATTTTAAACAACTTTTAAGTACTTTGAAGACATATCTCAAGAATCTTCTGCTAATAAAAATTTGCATAAATTACTTTTACCCTCCCTGTATATCTTTTAATAATTCATTTTACGCTATTTCTATCCACCCCATGCCACAACTCTGCATGGCTTCTTATCAATAAAAATGTTTAAAAGCATAAAACTACAATGAAAAAATAAAAATTAATGAACCCAGACTGCAAAATATTGTAACAAAATTACTGTAAAAATTAAGATCCAAAAGTATGGCAAAGGAGAACCATCTTAAAAGGTCCTTCTTAAAGGGCAGCAGGGATAAGGCAATTCTTACCTCAGGACCCAATTCCAAAAAATGAAGGAGCAACGAATTACTAAACAGATTCAACCTTTTGTATTAGAGTTTAAGAATATATTAAATTAAAAAATAACAAATAGGTCAATGTGTGAGTCATATTAAAGATATTAGAAGCAGTTTGCTGATCTTCTAAAATGTTTTCCTTGTTGATTATTTTGTTTCCAAATTTGGCTCTATAGTGTGTATCTCCCTCCAGGTAGCTCATAGTAGCAATCCCTACTAATCAAAAACATTCTAAATATACATATTCCATTTAGTCATTCAGGTTAAAATGAGGAGAAAACAGGGAGAAATGTAAGCTTCTGAAGGTGGGGTATAAAACAATATTCCCTGTAGCAGTTTGCTAAAGTATTCCTTTTGTAAAGAAATATCACTTATATTAACTAATTTGTACTAACCTGTTATTTGCCCAAAAGGAAGACATTTCTGGATTTTAGAAAATCTTCCCTCAAAAAGATCTGGTACCGTAGAAAAAGCAAATATAATACACTCTTATGTTTTAAATTCACTTCTTCCTACCTCTGCTTTAAAAAACATATCCCTTTCTCAGATTGAGCGACTTGTTTTAACTCCCCTGTTCATTTTGCTGCTTCCTCTACTTTAGCAGTAGCTAGATACTATGCATTTTAGAAATAATATTACTGATTTTATTTAGCCAGACAGCCTGTTACCCAGCCTCATGGATTATGTTACAGGTATGGTTTTGAGATGTTGACATAGAACTGTATGCAGATTTATGTAGTGTAACTATACACATAAGCAAATCTGTGTAGAAAACTCCTGATAAATAAATTTAGAAAGTAGACAATAGTAGTTGAAAAGTTTTATTCATATAAAATTCATTAAGAACATAAAGAATTGCATCTTAAAAAAAGATCTGCAGTTATTTACAGCAGTATTGCACAAGTAAAGTGGCAATTACCCTGTCAAATTTTCATCAGTGCAAAACACAAGTAAGCCAGGGAAACTGCAATAAAAATGCTACATATGCTGGGTTCTATGAAACAAATTAGTGATTAATCAGTACAAGATCAGTGCTACATTGATATTTGTACCTGATGATGAGGTCTGTCCTACAATAACTAGTGGTCTTTAAACCGGGGTGCAAAATTTCACTCTTCTGCTAAAAATTTAATAGTTCTTGAATAAATTGTAGGTACTTCTTGATCATGAGGTAACAGCCATATCCTGTGCTATATAAACTGAGGTCAAGGGATGCAGTATTAACAGCCCTTAATATTAGCACAATTCAAGAAAGAAACAGGAAGCACCAACAAGGTTGTCATCTGGTATTTCATGAATTTTCCAGAGACATTGATTTTTGTGCTGGGGTCATCTGAATTCTCACTGAACACAACGTGCCCATGTCTATCACTTTTTAAGACTAATTCAGAGCACTGCTTGTTGCTCTAATAAAAATTCTTTGAAAACCACCATCAGTCCCCACAAGAACGTATACAAATGTTTCAAAGCTTGAGTATGGGACTTTCCTAATGACACAATGGAATTGTACTCTCTGCTTGCACTTTATACTTGAACGCTGTAACAAGACAGAGAAGGAAGCAAGAGCAATGAGAGAAAATAAGGGGGTTAATATCTAAAATAGCGCCAACTATCTCAAACTAGTAGACAGTGTTCTAAACTGATCAATCACTATTTTCATATATGCTAAGTAAAATTTAAAGAAAAAAAGACTTTACAAGAACTTAAATAAGCAGAAAATAAATATACAACATTTCTACAAGTTACAGCATTATGAAACAGTAGAGTGCATTAATTACAAAGAAAAGGGGAACCTACAGTATTTAACAAGTTCAATTTTACAAAAAGAAGTTTAGAGAAATTTCTGCTGCTATACAAAAAAAAAATCTTACATGAAATAGTAAGAAAAGAGGAAACATTGCACACAGGTAACATTTGGCTCAGATGAGAAGAACTGCTCTAATCTAATAAATATTCAAATATTTACAATCATTGAAAGAAAATAAAAGCATTATTAGTAAATTAGTAAGTCTTAGTAATTCTCTGGGAAGAAATTTATATCTGGTTTCTCCACAACCAAAGGAATTTCTTCATAAAAATGTTTTGGCAGGACTATTTAAAGGGGAATTTTATTTTATTTTTTAAATCCTCTAATAGACAAAAAGGTTATATATGTTAAATTACATCAAGATTTTAAAAACCCACGAGTCTTACTAAGTTCACAGTGGGGTTGTCAAGGCACAAAACCTGCAGTGAACTGGAAAACCAAATGGGTATTATTTGATTTAGTTTTTAGATATAGGTATCTATATAGATAAATGTCTGTGGAAAAAAGAAAGCTTGGGTTTGGGCCACACAGTGCCAATATCGTGTCATTTACTGTTTATGTTATAATTCACAGAATTTTAAAAATGTGTATTAGGCTTATAATGCTCGCCTTAAGCCATGGCAGCAAGCTCATTGCGTGTCCATGCTATCAGTTAACACATATGGATGTGTACACATCTCAAGGCACTGGGCCAGCCAAGCCTTTAAAGAAATTGGGGGAGAGGGGAGGACAAGGGATGCAAAAAGGCAGCACAGATGCCACTGCTCATGCACTGGGCTTTTCAAAGCCCCCCTTTCTACAGCAGCTCCTTATTTCCACATACCCATCCCTAAGAGAAAGCCACTCCTCAAATTAGGGTATCTTAAGGAGCAGCATTTGCTCCAATCCAAGTAAGGAAAAAAGGAGTCTTCCAACATAAGGTGCATGCATGGAACTCCCAAAATCCCAACCATGGCTGAAGTCTACAGAAGGATTTAATTTTAACACTGGAGTGCTCCAGGTACAGAAGCAGGAGCAAAGTTTCATTCATGCTTTGGTGAGTAAAGATGAAATCTAGGCACATTATCCTGGGTCCGTGTTGGCAACCAACATAAGCCAGTTTGTGCTGAAAGATACTTCTGGTAATTATTTCCATTTAAAATATGGTCAAATTTAAATACAGGATCTTATGACACACTGAATAATAGCAAACACAAACATCAAAAAGTTGGCGTCTAATGTTGTATATCAGCATCACTGGAACAAAAAGAATTTCTGGCATTTTGCACAGAATCAATCTGAGCAGCACAATGCTAGCTGTTAAATCCATTTCCTTTCCTCTTCCAATAAACCAGATTTTGCAAGCAACATGCAAATATACAGATCAAATTCCTATTAACAGCATTGTCATTTCTATTTGAAATTAAAATAACAAATCAAATGAGGAATTATGGACTGACATTATCAAACAAAGGAATCTCCCTCTTGTAGAATTAGCAAAGAAATGCTTGATTCAGCAAAAGCAAAGCATGCAAAGCAACACCGTGTGTGCCTCCCTGGCTAAATCTATAACTGGATGTCAGCAGTGCTTCAAATACAATTCCAAATGGTGCTTGAAAAAATCAGAAGGGCTCCGATAGCACCTTTTCTGATTAACACGTTATATTAAAAGTCATAAGCTCTTCTGAGTTGCAGTTCACTTCATCAGATGCACAGGTTACCTGTTATGCTGATAGCTTCAGCATAACCTGTTTTTTCCCCCTTTTCCCACCACCTCACCCTAATTTAAACCCTGTATCAATCTAGCCACTGTATGCATCAGATTAAGTAACTGCAGCTCACGAAAGCCAATGTCTTTTAATAACATGTGATACTCAAAAGTTTCTACTAGAGCCATTCCAAGTTTTTGTTACCATAGACTAACATGGCTTTCTTCCTAAAAATGTGCTATAGAATGCACGGGAGAATGCACCTTTGCGCTCCTGAAGACATCTGCATCTTTTTTGAGAAATCTCACACCTGTCACACGATACAGGCGACGGCTGCTTTAATGAGTTGCAGTCAAGGGCAATGTTCCTCTCCCCTGTGCATTCTCAAGCATTTTTTGAAATTGAATCTGAAGTGCTGCACAGCCCTATAAAAGATGGGACAAAAGAGGATGGCATGAAGTTGTTGAGATTGTTCTTAAAACAGAGAGCAATGCATACAGCACCAGCTAATCAACCCTGTCAGTTTGGAAAGACATTTGCCTGTTGAGATGGGTAAGGAACTTTAATATTATACACCCTTAGCATTCCCATTTCCAAAAGATGGTTAGTACTTTCACTGCTTTCGGTCCTTAGTCTCCACTACCAGGCAGTTTTGTGGACAACTTTCACTTGCGTGTGCATTTTGCTTGTTGAGATATCTTGGTGTGTGTTTTAATTTACTGGAGTTCTGAAACAATGGGTTAAAGTACCGTATTTTTCAGTGTATAAGATGCACTCCTCCTCCTCCCCCAAGTGGGTGGAAATGTCTGTCCATCTTATAAAGCAAATGTTGCCGAAGCCCCATCCACCCGCCGGCCCCCAACCTTCGGCCTCTGCCTCCCAGCAATTTGTCTCCTTGCAGCAAACAGCCTGGTCAGCTTCAGCACAGCCTGATTTAGCACGAGCAGCTGATTGGCGGTTAGATCTGCCTCCTGGAATACCGCCTATCAGCTGTTCCAGGCTGCAGGGATCGCCACCGCCTATTGCTGCCTCCACATGCTCCGTTTTTGACCTCCACGTGCCCTGTTTTCAGCCTCAAGTCCCATTTTTGGCCTCCATGTGCCCCATTTTCGGGCCAAAAATGAGATGCACAGAGACCAAAAATAGGGCGTGCGGGGGCAATAGGTGACGATGGCAATCCCTGCAGCCTGGAACTGCTGATAGGCAGTATTCCAGGCGGCCAACCACCAATCAGCTGCTTGTGCTAAATCAGGCTGTGCTGAAGCTGACCAGGCTGTTGCTGCAAGGAGGCAAATTGCTGGGAAGCAGAGGCAGATTTTTTTTTCTTTTCCTCCCCAAAAGCTAGGTCTTATAGTCCGAAAAATACGGTAATACATACAGGGAATAGGTGAAGCTCCACTAGGTGGACCAACATTCCACATATTCCAGACAGGAACAAGAATTGAACGTTTATGAAACAATACAGAGAAATCACACAGAGGTGTTGTTGATAATACAGAGAATCACAGAGTCTAGATTCTACAAATGCACTTTAGATGGCTTCAAGAGAAGTCAAAGCCTGTAACTTTTTGAAGGTAGTTACACATTTTCAGTGGTGCTGGTGAAACCAGAAGTGCCACAGTATTTGGAATCATGTTTATAGTCTGTACCAGTCTATATAGCTAATCAAGGACCAGATCAAATTATATGGCAGAGAAAGAGGGACAGAAGATGTTATGCAAATACTCACTTTCAGTTGCCTCACGTGGCCAATTAAAAATGACATATGAACTACCTGACCATAATGTGGTGCAGCACAACTTTACCGCTCGTTTAATTTTTATTAAATCATTGTTTTCAGTTTTGAGTTTTCCCAAGCTATATCTGTAAGTTTACATTTTACTATCACCTATGACATTTGAAGAGTCAAACATTTTATAGTTAAGTATGATGGGTGACAAGATTTCTCAGAAGCAAAACCCTTTTTAAAACAAGTCAGCATGCACATTTGCTAACCACCATTACATTAGAAATTTACTTGCTATGTTTTGATTCATTTTCATTCAAGATTGAGTTTATGTGCATGTCATAATTTATTAATTTTATAAATTCAGTATTATGAACTTTCTCTTTGTTTTAAAGCAAAATTTTAATCCTTTTGGAAGCAACTGACTCCCTTCCTAATAAAAAAAAAAAACTAGAAGGGTTTGATCATCTCTCCCATAAACACCAAAGGCAAGGAAAGCTAAAGAAGATTTCCATTAGGCCCCTTAATGGTCTGTTTAAACTTTTAAACTGTATCAAGGGTTTCTCTCTGGAGCACAGTGTGTTCTCTTTACTGGGTCCAGTTCATAAATACTTAGTTTTCAATCAGTGCCTAAAGTAACGAAGAGGTATCTTCTTTTCAACTACAGAAAATATCACAATGAACTGGACCTGCTGCCATCATGCCCTCTCCTATGTCAATCAGGCTTTGAGACAGAATGGTAATTAGTAAGTAGTCCAGCATACACTTTGTATGCAAATATATATAGGTGGTGTACATCTCTGAGAAGGGCTGGCAAAGACCCATCCAACAACCACTAACTGAAACAGACCAGTACTCTGAATCAAAATGAGGCAGCTTCCTATGTTTATGACTGTACCTGGCAAATGCAAGAGAACCCAAACTAGGAATTTTATGAGAGAACCCTTATCCTGAGAAGGATATTTGTTTCCATCTCTAGGCACACAAAGGGGACGAAGCAACATCAAATATGGCAAGTTTCTCCTTTTGCAGACACACTTCGTCTCTCCCATGGCATATCACAGACCTTCAGTCTACAGTTTGGGAATCACTATCTTTACTATTATTTATGGCTCAGAGAAACAATTTGCTTTGTTCTGATTATTAAGGTTGCACAATTCAGCTTTTTGGAATCGGTTCAATGTTTTTTTTTCCTAAGTAAACTATAAGTAGTCCTCACCAACATAGTAGGTAAATGCAGCTACTTTCTCACATGAGGCTATGGAGGCTGCACTTGGGAGGGGAAAGTTCCAGAAATTCTGCTGTTAAAATTTATGAAAGGAAAAAAAAATGTTTCCATCTCTTTTGGAATTTTTACCCTCAGAATCAATTTGAATACTGTGCTGCTATCATCCCCAAACCCACGCACTGAGTCAGTAGTCCTTGTACATTCCACATTATGGTTACTAACTCATTAAGAATAAATGCAGCAATAACTAAATCCAGAGTGCTTCTTTTTTTAAAAAAACCTACAGACACCCAAACTGGATTTAAACAACAGTAAATACCATAATGAGGATCAAAACAGTGCCAGGAATCATGCAGTAGGACCCTGTTCTAACAACTTGGGGCAATATTGCACAGGTGTAGGAACTGCTTTCACCCACATGCAAAAACTTATTGCTACATTGCCCCCCCCTCCCCACATCAGTTTATGCTATAGAATATACATGTTCTATACAAATAACATAGGAAGGAAATTATAAAAGGCAACCTGGTGTCATTATTTGGACCATTTAAACTTTCACAGTTTAATTTCAACTTTCAAAGCAACTTCAATATTTCATCCTCTGGACTGCAAGAAGCAGAAGCTCTGCACAAAAGAAAGATCCAATCTGGTACTTGCACAGCAGATGGGTACATGTCCTGTGTAAATTCCTTTTGATGTTGACGGACAAAGGCAGCTGACTTTAATGGCAGACATTTGGGGAGGAATAACCGGAAGTATCAATTCCAATCTTTCCATCTTGTCTCCACCAACTTCATTTAGTGATCATGAGCTCCTCTGCATGGAAGTTCTCTGGAATGAATGGAGGACCTAATACTAGAGTCTGGCCTCTCACTACTTGGGAAGATTTGTTCTTTAAAAAGCTGTACAATGTGTCTTTAATATAAAAACTAAGGCAGCTTTACAAAAGTAGCTGGCTCAGTCAATTCTGTTGTAAGGTAGAGGAGCAGCCTACATATTTCCTAATGGGAATGCGATTCAATTACTTTTCTTAAAAGCTTTATATAGCAGGGTTTTTTTAAAAAAAAGTTTCATCAACAAAAAATGGTGTCAGCTCTACTGTCATATGAAATCTTGTTTCTAAAAATGTTGACCCATTTCCAAAAATCCATCACAATTTGTTAATTCTCTAATATGGAGTCCTCTTCCTCCTTTAATTTGCTGGATGTCCCAAAGTCAGGAATGGCTATTAGCTGCATCCAGAGAGATTGTTCATGGGCCTTGTTGTTAGAACCAAGTAAACAATCTTCATGGCCTCTTGAAGCACTAGTCACTGCATTCTCCATATGAAGCGGACGATGTAATGCAAAAGACGCAAAATTATGATCTGATGATTTACTCCATGGTAATCCAATAAACCCTGAAAGAAGAAATAAAGTTATTTTAAAACAAGGACCTATGAGGCAGTAAAGATTATCAAATATACAGTATAGGCCAATTTAGGAATTGCAGTACTAACACACGAAGTACTTTGGGTAGGTTTAGC
>JANHZT010005192.1:137650-161609 GCA_032468215.1 Stegonotus admiraltiensis
AAATGCTAAAAGTGTTAAGCTGACCAATAAGACAACTATTCGGGTGGAACTAAGATTGTAACAAAGCAGGATCTCCTATTGGTTTTTGCAATCATATGGAGTATAGTTGTATCTTTACATCTCAAAGAGAACAAATATGTGTGTATGATGACAAAGCTTTAGTCAGATTACTAGATCAGAAGGTGTTTCTGTTCATAAATACATGGATACCTTCTATCATTTGTTTTTAATAAATGACATAAACAAGAAAAAATGCTTTTTCATGCTTCAATTTTTCTTTTTCGTGGCAGGCAACCCTCTTTTTTTTTATTTAACCATATAATTGCTAGCTGATAGCACAGTACAAATTTGTGTAAATCAAAATTTTCAAAGGAAGAGATCAGACCATAATGCCAGGATCTTGCTTCTAGAAAGATCCAGTCTGCTTAAGCCCCTTCTAGAGCCCCTGTAAGACAAAAAGGACTGGATGGGCAAACAGCCTGACTGAGCTGGTGTTACGACAGAGGGAGAGTATCATTGTTTATTGGCTGCAAAACAAACATAGCATGGTTGCTGTTTATGAATGAGTTTCTTCAAGTAAAAAGACAGTCATTTTCTATATCTCTACTTACTGGGATGAGAAAAATAAATAATAGTAACTGGTCTTAACACTCATGGGTTAAATGCTGTAAAAACAGAACTCCGCACATGACTAATGATATTATAGAGTATATGTTGGAAGAGACTATTAATCCTTAGTCTAAATTGTGCGTATCATATTCAACTGAATATATTTGCTTTTGGCCTTATAGAAAGATGGCGTGTAAACAACAATATGCTCAACCCTAATGTCATCCTTTCTGAGACATGTATTTTATTATTTTTTATTTAAGGTTCATATGAAGTGGTTAGAATGCAGTATTGCAGGCAAACTCTGCCCAGTCTGGAGTTCAATTCTTATGGGGCTCGAGGTTATCGCAGCCTTCCATCTTTCCGAGGATGGGGCAATATGCTGGCATTGTAAACCGCCCAGAGAGTACTGTAAAACACTATGGGGTGGTTCTGCCAAAGGTGTTTTTTCAAGAGGCAACTGGACTTTCTGTTGTTGTTGTTTTTGAAGACGTTTTGCTTCTCATCCAAGAAGCTTCTTGGATGAGAAGTAAAACATCTTCAAAGAAAAACAAGAAAGTCCAATTGCCTCTTGAAAAAGCACCTTTGCGACAGCCATGAGCATGGATGACTGAGAATTTCCATAGGCTACCGGGTGGTATAGAAGTGCTATTGCTAATGCTGTGTTAATGTGATGCAAAATTACTTAGGGACATTCAGCAAACCATGAAAAAAAATGATTAACTCATAGCATTTTGCATTTCTAGCTAATTCTTTTTCCTATATCCATTTTCTGTCACTGATTGATGTCCTCGTTGTCTGCCTCAATCATGCTTGCACACTCACTGTAATTTATTCATTCAAATAGATTCTCCCTGCCATGGTATATAGAACTCAAGCCCAACTAATGTGCTCTAAACTCCTGTGAGATGAGAAATTAACAAAGTAATAATAAAAAAGCTTCTATAGACAGCTTATTTTTCCTCATGAATGGCAGTTTTTTGACATTTCACCTTCTAGGTAAAGAGAGACTCCAAAATCCATAGTTTTCTGATTCCAGTTGTCTAAGAAATGAAGGCAGAAGAAAGTCTTGTGAATGAATTGTAACTTTAACAGTGTTTGGAGTAACTGTCACTATATTTAATCTTGTTCTATGCTGCTTAATGTGAGGTTTGTTACCAGAAACAAATGGTATATAATTAATGAGATCTGGTAGAGCACACAGAAAGGGAAAGAAACAGGAGATGCCAAAACCAGGATGATATTCTCAGAGCATAATTGTGTCATTGTCTAAATTGTTGACTCTTGAAAATGTTACAGAGATTCCCAAAGGATGAAATCTGGTAGCTATAATTTATCTGAGAAACCAGTGATTTGGTGTAATGTATGCCAAGAACCTAAATAAAGCTATTGGCAATCCGTGCCAGAGCTAATGAACTAGTGAACCTCCAAATTATTCTCAAGTGACTCCACCTGTATAAACACCCTCTGCTTTTTTTGAGTATAAATACATGCAGATACATTTGAAAAGATGCAGTCATGTAAGAAAAAGAAGACATACACATTTGTGTGCTGCCTGACTTCAACGTCCATAAGTCTCATTTGATGAGAGGAAGTAAGGCAGATAATCCAGAGGACAATTAAATCAATTATTTCTCTTTCAACCCTTTGTTTAGAAAAGGTTGTTTTAAACTAATTAAATACAATTAGCATATGGACTAGATATTTTCATTTATCTGTATCAAACAAACACTAAAAAGTCTCAGAAGACCAGCTCCAGTACAGGAACTGGGCATGGCTAGTCTTGTGAAGAGAAGGACCAGGGGAGACATAATAGCAGTCTTCCAATATTTGAGGGGCTGCCACAGAGGAAGGGGTCAAGCTATTTTCCAAGGCACCTGTAGGCTAGACAAGGAATAATGGATGAAAACTGAACAAGGAGAGAGCAAGGAGAAATTTTCTGACAGTGAGAGCAATCAACCAATGGAACAGCTTGCCTTCAGAAGTTGTGGGAACTTCATCACTTGAGACTTTCAAGAAGAGATTGGACTGCCATTTCTCAGAAATGGTGTAGGGTCTCATGCCTGGGTGGGGAGTTGGACTATATGACCTACGAGGTCCCTTCCAACTCTGTTAATCTGTAAATATAATATCTTGGGATACTTTAGACTACTAGATTTATTGTGGTATAAGCTTTCCTGTAGTAAAGCCTATTATGTCAAATGCAGTCATAAATCTGTTTCAAAGAGTTTAAGTCTAGCAAGAAGGTAAATTAGAGATGCACAATTTAAGAGTTCTCTTAAAAGCTATTACAAAATTGGGAAGTTATTAAATTCACGGAAAGTAATTATAACTACACTTAACTCAGATTAAGGTTAAAAAGAGATTGGTTTGCTGCCTATAGTGATTTCTTTGTCCTAGCCCACCAGATTCTTGCACCACTGCAGTTACCTTTGCTTTAGCTGGAAAAAGTCATATGGTGTAGCTTACCTAAAATCTGAACTGTTTACGTCTTCCTTCAGTTTTCAAGCCAAAGAAAGATAAAACATTTCTGATATTTCTAAAAACCAAGCAAGGGAAGGACAGCAGCAGCAGCAAATTCTTGCTTGATCCACCTGACATAATGGGATTCTGGCAAGGCTATGGCACTTCCATCCCTACATAATAAGATGAGAGCAAATCAATTCATGCCTGTAATTCCTCTAAGGGCATGCTAACAACAGCTTGTGATTTTTATCTTGGAAGTACAGGATTCTTCCAAAATTAGCCTTTCACAAATTTACTTTCGAAACAATAAGGCTTATTTTAGATTGTTGTTTAAAGGAATTACTGTATTGCCTTTCAGGGCAAACTTAACAGCAGTATCAATCATAACAGAGAGAATGCATAGGTTCCAGGGGTTATGTGTTTCTCCATTGCTAATTATGGTTAAGCAGATGGGAAACCACAAAAAAATGGCAATGTCTCTAAAACCTGACACAAACATCAATTCATAAAGTATACAAAAAGCATACTACTCGAACAAAATCCCCCAAGAACCAATATAGATGTGAAATGACAGGCAGTCTCTATGAAAGGACACAAGCAGATATGCCCCTTGCTCCATTCCACATATGCACTGGCACTTTGCATAGATTTCTCATTCGTATGATCTAACTTTCCAAAGGAGAGGGAAGAATACAAGAGAAACATTTCTGGGGTGTGCTTAGGGGATGCATAATGAAATGCACAAAGAAAGGTATGGTCTCTCTATGGAATCTACAAAACACAAGATTCTATTTCTGTGATGGAAATTGTAGCTACTTACAAAACAAACGTAAGTAAAAAATGACTGCAGTGTAAGAGATTGATTTTCTATACTTTGTTTTCCCCCCATCTGCCAGAGGCTTGTTAAAGCAGATCTAGAAGAGTGTTTTGCATGTAGTAGCTTTTTTCAGTTTAATGAAAAGGGCTCCACTTTAGTGTGTCCATAGCCTGTGTTCTAAAAATATTAAAATATAGTAAAGCACGTCATGTTTTCCCTAAATAACCACAAAAGAAAACATGTGTGGGGGAGAAGTTTGATATATAAATAACAGAATCAAAACTGTTTAGGCTGTAGAAGAACTAGGAAACTGGCCTGAGATAAATTTATCTTAGAAGCCAGGGTTTAAGATTGGAGATAAAAGGATATATCTCTTGTCTGTTACAAATAATTGACCATCAACTCTAGAAAAAGAGACAGGCTAATTTACCACAATACAGTGCTCAGTTTTAAAGACAGACTGAATTCAAATGTTTAAAAAGTCTAGACAAACATCTTCCTTTCACCAAAGCATATCAGTTTACATTTGTTTTGTGACTACAACATAGCAAAACAGAGAGCAGAGCCCAGATGCTGCTTTAAAGCTACTGGGCAATTTCATTCAAAACAGCAAGTAAATCTTGGTGTTTGAATACTTACATGCATAGAGTCATTCATCTTAAGTGTGTGCTTCAAACATTGGTCCAAACTAAGTGGAAGACCTCAGCTAGTCACACCTTTTAAAATATTTGGATTGTTTAAAATAACAAAGCTATGAGATTAAGGGCTGAACTGAAGTAAAAGTAAATGGCCAAAAAAGGGGCCAAAATATGAAACTGAGGTGAAATAAGCAGCTATAATAAGAAAGATGTACAAGGAAATGACAACAGACCAAGGTGTAAATTCTAATGAAACTGTCAATGAAATCTGATGTCTGTCCTAGAAACACTTGTCTGTCATGAAAGTGTGACATACTATACAACTATATTTGGAGACTACTGAGTGACATTAACTATACGTCTCTTGTATTATTGCAGTATCTTGGGAACAGTGCTGCTTTTGTCAAGATCATCACAACGTGACCTTTATTGATGCTTTAGGTTTTAGGAGATTCCAAGGAAGTATGTACTTGTTTCGTCAACTTAGCGGTTTCCTAAGGGGTTAATTTCTGCACACTTGTCACTTCCAAAAGCTTGATGTAATGCAAGTGTTTGCATCGGCACAACAGTGGAACGAAGAAATATCCAAATCAAAATAATCTGCAAGTTCAATCCAGGGAAGCAGGTGCATAGGAAACAAAAACAGACCTTGACAGCCACTTGCTCTTTCTGAAGTCTCCTGTGAATTTACTATTGTTATCAGTTGTAACATTTAGCTAGCTGCACATTCTACTCAAGTTTCCAGATATGAATGAGGAAACTAAAAACTGTCTAAAATCCAATTCACATATAAACTAAATGACTCATCATAACATTTCATTACAGAACACCCTTCTGCACGTTATTTTCGTGTTTGACAAATCAGGTGTGTGATGCTTTGCCAGCTGAACAAGAAAGCTACATAGTCCAAAATAAAGGCGTGAAAAACCGGAAGGAGCTAAATATAAAACATACTAAACAGCCAAAGAAGTTTAGCCAAAACAAATAGCTAATGGGAAGCAAAACAGTATTGAGGAAATATTTCTCAGGCTGAAAACAGCAGCCTGGAAAAAATTGGTACATCACTGGGGCAAGTTCAACCAGTGATACAAACAACGTGGGCAATCAAAGGAGAGAAATGGCAGCAGGAAGCTTAACCCTTTCTTACCTCCTTCCCCCTGCCCTTTGTCTGCGGCCCCTCATGATGAAGATTCAGCATCACAAGCCCACCACCACCTTTCCTACGCAAATCTCTCCTTCTCCCTTCTCATGCATTCACTTTAAATAAGCAACCTATGAATGCTTCACAGACACTCTAGGAAAACCAAAGAAAACCAACTATTCAATGTTGCTTTCACAAATTAGTTTGTGGTAACAGTATGTGAACTTCTCAATAACAGTATTAAGTCTGTCAACCTAAAAGCCAAAGACCCATACCATATACAAGGACAGCAAGAGGACAGGATGAATGCCGTAGATATAGAAAAGACATTTGAAGTATAGTGGAAAATGAGCAGTTTATATGTACATTTAAGACATACATATATTTCATATACAAAATTTCAGCAGAAAGAATCAAGCTGAAACTATTTGTAATTGGACAGTATCAAATTGGACACACTGAACTCCAAAAAAGGATCTACGTATGACCAAAAGCAACACAGAGTTTCTATTTATCCAAACTTGTCACATACAATACAAATTTCCCATATAGTGGCAGAATGCATGGAACTATGATATATTATTTGATTCTCATTATTTTTAAAACAATTAGAACCACTACAAACCCTTAATTACACAAAATTATGATCCATAAGCTATTCCATTTACAAAACTCACCAAGCCTTAAGGTGACATGCAATGCACGCATCAATTGTCAAGATGCTATCTGTTTTTTCTCTGAAAGGAATTTATCATTTTATAGGTCAGAATTGCCATTTTTCTCCCTTAATTGTAAACCAGTTTACTAATACTTCACAACTCAAACATTTCCTATCATTTTACCTCCTTAACCAATAAAGCATTTTGTGCTTAATTTCTTAATATAAGGCTGCTGTTAGAATATTGCACCAAAAAAAAGCATCTTCCATTTCGTATTTCCTTTGGTGCCCTGTTCCCTTCCCCAATACAGTTGAAGTTTACTAAAGCTCAACCATCATGTGAACAGAAACTTCTAGAACAATTTGTTTCATGCTTGTTCTTCATCTATGGAACTTGTTCAGAATTTTATACAGAAAGAGGGAATGGGTGCATGCAATTGCAAAATTGTATGTATCAATGTAACTCAGAATACATATTACCATTTTTAATTTAAAGTTACTTCAGAGCTACATTTATTTTACATTGGTTTGAAGTTTCCATGTTCAGAAGAGATTTTGGCAATAAGATGCAATAAAGGTGCATTATTCCTGATTCCCATGACACTAAGTATAGCCACTTGCACAAGCATGTATGGAAGACTACTCTCAATGTGCCTCCCCCCCCCCCAAGAACAGAAACAGATAGCATTTATCCTGCTGAATGTATAGTGTTTCCCATGTTACAATTACTGTAACATTAATTGTATTATGATCACACAATTCTTTTTTAATGGAACTAACAAGATATAATGCACTACTTTTACTATTAATATTTAAACTATTTTATATCTAAAATAACTAAGACCTCCAAGGTCTCTTCCAACTCTGTTGTATCTATATCACTCAGCTCCCAGGTCAATCCTGTCCAGCATTTCCACGCATATCCCAACCTAATGCACTTTCAGGTTTCCCTCATAGGAATTTATTTCATTCATCAGATGGTGAATATAATTTATAAATGCTTATGTGATAATACAGTTGATTAATCTTTGATATTTTCTTTTATAGAAAGCTTTCCTTGTTTTTCCCTTTCACTACAGATGCCAATGATTTACAAAATGTATCAAACTATCTCATAAATATAGAATTAGCAATAGCAGAAATCAGAATTACACTATGGGGTTCACTCCTTCAACACGTGATGACAACCACTGACTTCAGTGGTTTAAAATAGAAATTAGGAGCATTGATTGATGATAAGGCCACCACAGCCATTAGCCATGTACACCCAATCTTAGGAAAAGCTGCCAAGGAGGGCTGTGAATTTGATCATTGCAATACAAAGAGATGTTGTGATTCCCTAGAAATCTTTCCACCTAAAAGAGAAAACAAAAATCCCTATAGGTTTTCCCTCATAAGTGGAAAAATATCTAGGGACCCTAAAAAAGCAGTCCTAGGAAAGAATCAACATCCTCCTCTCTAAATTAGTTTGGTCCAATCTGCAAATTTCTATAACGGCTTCAAATAAGATCAGGTTTTCAGTGCTTTTTGAAAAGAATCTGTGTTTTAACATTTCAAAAATCCAAGAAAAGGGAGAAAGCTAAAACACTACCTCATTATCCAAAAAGATGATATGCCATTTATTAAAAATATATATTTTAAATCTGCTTTCTGTCTCCAGTCTGAACAGCTGCTCAGTTTTAAACTGAGTTTAAAGAAGCCAAGCTTGGTCCTAGGTTCTAAACTATAACTTTCTTTTACCTTAGTTCAGTAGCCTGAACTGAATTCTACATGATCTCCTGCCAAATCCACTGCTACTTGGTTTAACTTTCCATTCCCAGCAGGAACAAAAGTCAGTTCCCGTTGCTGAGCTAATCTTGGTACGGTTTTAGCATTAAATAACAACTGTGCAAGTAGTCCTTGACTTACGATCAAAATCAAGCCCAAGATTTCCACTGCTAAGCAAGTCAGCTATTAAGTGAGTTTTGTCCCATTTTACAATCTTTTTTGCCACAGTTGTTAAGTGAATCAAGTGCAGTTATAAAGTTAATCATGCAGTTAAATATATCTGGTTTCCCCCATTGATTTTGCTGGTTGGAAGATAGCTGGGAAAGTTACAAATGGTGATCACATGACCCTGGGACAATGCAACTGTCATAATCACATGCCAGTTTCAAGCCCCTAAATTTTGATCATATGCTTATGGGGAAAGCTGTAAGTCATAAATGTGAAAACTGGTCGCAAGTTATCTTTTTTCAAATTGTCATTAAATGATTGTAAGTCAAGGACTACTTGTAAATGCCAAGCTAAGAATACTGGAGGATGAAAGTTAAATTAAATACTAGTAGTGCAGATCCTGTTATACTGTTCTAAAACAAACTGCGTAGGCAGGAATATATAACAATTTTGCAGTATGCAGTTTCAAAAGGTTCACCAGTTCAGAGTTCAGTAATATGTACTACTGGTTTGCGTATACATCATTAATATATCACACAATGTAATTAAAATTAGTTGATACAGATTGTGTAGAATCCATAAATCCATCCAACCAACTATCCAACCATCAATCTTTGCTGTAGTGATTGACCCAGAGCAGTGGTGAAATCCAATTTTCACTCTGGGGCCAGTCAGAGGTGGCATTTGCTGGTTCTCCGTACTCAAAATTTCTGCTACCGGTTCTCCAGAACCTGTCAGAACCTGCTGGTTTTTACCCCGACACAGAGCCTGTCATAAAAGAGCCGTTTTCTTTTTCAGGCATCCATGTAAGCCTGAAAGTAGTGTCTTTTTTCATGTCTCCACTGAAGCCTAAACAAGACAAGAGTGTTTTAATTGGTAGAAGATAGGTGCTGTGTTTGCATGAGGTCTGGAGCACAGGCCTACTGTATAAAATATGCGTGCTCCTTGAATTGCAAATACACTACAAATAACTAAGTGTGCTTTCAATATAAAAAGGGAAAGTATTCAAATAATGTTTGAAATCAGGTATGTTTGAGTAATCAGTATTTTAGCAAATGCTGAAATACTTACATAACATTTGCTTTAACATTTGTCTTTTGTTTGAGTAGATAGAGCTACATCCCTGAAATAAGCAAAAGAATTTCAAAGAATAAAAATGTTGAAAGTTACCCTTCTTGGACAGTAGGAAGCATTAAATTCATCTCCAATGCGCCGTAATTCCTGTGCAATCCATATTTCTGGCTGCATATCCTCAGGTATTGGCCGTGACTGCCATCTGGAAGCTGTATCAAAACACCACAATTTATTTTTTTTACATTTCCAAAAGGTTTTCCACCTCCATTCCCCACAGTGCCCATGCACTCAATGATTTTACTACTTATTTCTCTTAAAGCTATAATAATAATTTAATAAAAATAAAGAGAGAAAACTAATTACTCTAAACAAGTTATCATGGTATCTGTGATTATATTTTATATTAAAGTATATGATCTAACTCTATATTCCTTTATTCATTATTATCAACTGAATCTATTAAATTGTAATTTTTTTCACCTAAAGTAGTAGTAAATTGTGTAAAGCTATGTCTGTGGATTTTGACATACTTTTCACTCAGCTAGGATCAGACTCCTACAAACAATTCAAGAGTGCTCCAACAGCAACCTGGGAAATCAAACTCTAAAATACCAGTAAAATAGTATACAGATAGTCCTCGATTTAGGACCACAATTGAACCCAAAATTTATGTTGCTAAATGAGAGTTAAGTACATTTTGCCTCATTTTATGACCTTTCTTACCACAATTGTTAAGTGAATCACTGCAATTGGTAAGTTAGTAACATGGTTTTCAAGTGAATCTTGACTATGCAAAAGGTGATCACATGATCCCAGGACACTGCAATCATCATAAATGTGTGTCAGTTGCCAAGCATCTGCATTTTGATCATGTGAGCACGGGGATGCTACAACAATAATAAGCGTGAAAAACAGTCATAAGTCACTTTTTTCAGTGCTGTTGTAACTTTCAACGGTCACTAAATAAGCTATTGCCAGTTCAGGACTACCTGTATAAAGAATCACACACACACACAAATCCCATACAATTAAAACACAATAAAAATACCAGAGGATTATCTCCCCCAAATGATGAAATTAATCTACAACATGGAATCTTATATTCTGATGTCATGCTTATTTATATCCCAATTCCCTCACAAGTTAGTAATGACAGTAGCACTTCTGTCATTTCTCTGATAATTTCCAAACAGCACATATTAACATTATCTGTGGATTAAACATTGGGGGATTGTGATTTAATTTGATTGTTCGCTGCCCATGGCCACTTGTTTGAAATAGGCAGCTACAGAAATAAATATTGACACCAGGCTCTGTAATCATGCAAAATCTGAGGAATAGTTTCTCATGTAAGCCAGCATTGCAGAGATACTGTTAAAGGGCTGCATATCACATTAATCAAAACACTAGTATGTACTAAACTTCATTCCTTGCATATAAGTGACCAGCTAGGATTTGTTATAGCTTCCTATTAGCAGCAAAATATGAGATGTTTGGAACCAGGTTTACAGCTGTCTTCCAAATTATGTTTAAATGCACTCTTTTCAAAGGTCAAGAAACATACTGCTTTCTGCTCTCAAGTAAATTTACTTTAGAAGATGTCAAGCAGTTTCAGTTCAAGCAGTATATAGTCCTTAACTTATGACTGTCATTACTTGTTTCTTAACAACTATTCGAAGTAATGATAGCCTCCAAAAAAATTCAGTTACAACCTACATTTGAACTTAACAACTGTCCCCATGGTCATATGATTGCAATTGATATATTGATCAATTGGCCACCAGCTTACATTTACAACTGGTTGCAGCCTCCTGTAGTCATGTGATCACGATTTGGGAAGTTTTTTGATGATTTCTAGCCCAAAAACTCCCAAAAAACAAAAAACAAAACCCTGCCATTATTTAAGATGGATTCACACTTAGGACTATGATGATTCCACTCTCAACTGTAGTAAAGCGGTCATAAAATCAGGTCTTGTCGTGTGGTGAATTAGGATTACAACAATTTATGGGAATTCCAATCCCAACTGAGGTTGCAAATCAAGGATTAACTGTGAATCTGTATTCACATATACACTGAACACATGTATTCAAAACAAAAAGGGAAGCAGAATAGTCCTAAGTACCACTTGAGGCAATTACTTTTTCTTTTTTTAAGACATGTTGATGTAAGGAAACATCTATTTTAAGCATGCAGGCTCAGTTAACTTATTCACAAATAGACGCTGAAGCAAACCATCAAAACTTATATACATGATTTGTTATGTTCTTTACAAATCCATCAGAATTCATCTTTTCTATGACGTGGTTGGCACAACACACTGATTCCTATGCCCAGTTACTAACCAAGGCCAAGATGCATAACAAAGTAATGCATATTTCTCCTCATATATTCTGCTTTCCTTCCCTCCTTCCTCTGTTTCTCCAATAATATAAGGACCCTCTGTGGGTATTACTCCGCTAGTTGTAGCCGACTTTAGAGGGTGGAGGTCATTTCTGCTTCTTTAAGCCATTGAGCCAGGGCTATCTGAAGATGTTTCCACGGTCGTGTGGCCAGCATAACATCACATTGCAGCACAAAATGTACAGTGAAACATGGAATGTTCTTACTCCAATAACATAGTAGTTGCAAATTCCTGAGTGCAGAATGTGGATGGAGAAAAAACTGACATGATAATTTAAAAACTGTTTTAGGACTAGATTTCCCCTAGGTTCATACATCACACTACCTGTGGTCCTTTTTTTGGCTCAATACAAGTTATCCTTGTTCAGCAACTGCAACTGGTTCATGATTCAATCATTAAGCAAAGCAGTCATTAAATGAAAAATCACATGATCTTTCTTTACTTTAGTTTTCTTTTGCTTTGCAGTGTTGGAAACATACAACTCGTAAACAGCTGGGACAGTCCAAATGGCGGAGAAGGTTTCCAGAACTTGACTCATGAGGAAGCCAGGTAAAAGGGAAATCTTATAGCTCTTTCCTCTGCCCTTTGGAATGCTCACCCTGGGGCTACGATAATTAGCAAGAAGAGAATTAATATCTGTATACATTCACTGGAGAGGAAAAGATTACCTCAGAACAAGCAGATACACAATGTGGAATAGACATTGAAAGGAATGTGGTAGTGCTCTTGAGATTGCAAAACACCAGCCACTTAAGAGGCAAACAAAAGCATGAAACTGATTAAGAGTCCTGTTAGTTTCAGACAGAGCCTCAATTGGCTTGAAGGTTGTGATCAACTAATTAAGATCATAGAGCTGAGCTTGTTAACCTGGGTGGTTAGCGCTCTTTAGGGATGTGCACAGAGGAAAGCAGCTCAGGGATAGATAGCCTCTTTAGGCAATCTCTCAGCTCTGTGGAGGATGAGGAGAAATCTTGTCATTTGCTCCTTATGTCACTCAATTCTATGCCTTTGAACTCTTCTTAGTTCTATGATTCTGGTCTAACGTCTTCCGCCAACAAAAATGAATGGAGAATATAAGCAAGAAATATTACAGCTCTTTTTATACAAATTGTTCCACAAACTTGGCATTAAAAACTTTAAAAGGATCATAAGGGAATATCTATAACTCTCAATCTCACAACAATCACTCGCAGAGCAGTGAAAATGTTAAGCAAATGTGCCTGGCTCCAAACTGGGTGGAAAATTTATTTCAGAGCCAAACTAACATTTCATTGGTCTACAAATGTATTGTTTTCACATTATAGTTGAGAAAGACTATTATCAGGTTTCAAAATAAAAGTTTATATCAGGCTCAATTTTAGTTGCTTAGTAAGCTGAAATTCATTCAACAGTCTTCTTGCAATACTGGTTGACTCAATTTTTCAATCATTTTAAAGGAGAACTAGCTTAATTCATCATATCAGAGGAGAGGCTTTCTACAATTTTATTACAATGCCATTTTTCCTGCCTAAAATTAAACTACTGAACTCTAATTTGATCATCATACCTCTACATGTAATTGTATATACCCTGTTTCCCCTAAAATAAGACTTCCCTGGATAATAAGCCCAATTGGGCTTTTGAGCGCATTCACTCAAATAAGCCCTTCCCAAAAATATTAAACCGCATGTGCAGCCAGTCCCCGCCATTTCCTCTGGTTAGGGTTAGGGAGACAGAGCTGGAAATCAGGTAAGACGACAAGAAGAGCCCTGTCTTGCTCCACATGCCCCAAAATAATAAGACCTCCCTGAAAATAAAGCTAAGTGCTTATATTAGGGTACAAAAAAATATAAGACAGGGTCTTATTTTCGGGGAAACGCGGTAATAGTACTATCATAGAAATCAAAATAATTCTCAGTATGTTCAACAGTGGAGGAAGGGAAAGGACAAAGCCAAAGTAGCATTTAGCAGTGTTTGCAGGATTAGGCTGCTTTTGATGTAATGAAAAAACCAGCATCAGTGCTGCAAGCTCTGCTCATTTTGGCAATTCATGCAGTATCACAACATATGTAGAAAGGGGTGGAGCTTGCATCACAACAACACAATGCTGGGATTTTTTTGGTCTGATTCTTTCTGCCTCTCCTGTAGGACACCTGTGGAATACAAGGAATACACCTTGTATTCCTTGAACTACTTCAGAGTATTCTTTTTCAAGTTCTGAATGTATTCAGTTGCACTAGCCAAACAAATACCTTATTTATGAATGAAGAGAGTTGGCTGAGCCATTCAAGATCACATTGAAATAAACAACATCATTAGTAGACTTTTGGATCAAAGTGCACAGAGAATAGGAACTTAAGTGAAAGGACACTGAAGATCTTAATAGCTTTTGTTTCAGCACGTAAAATAGCCAAACTTGCATAAAAACCAAACTGGTGTTATTGAAACAAGCTGAATGTTATGCAAACTTTTGAAGATTTTCTTTAAACAAAAACACTCCAAACATTGACAAAATATACCAACATATACAAACTCATACTTCCCACTATGATGCTTAACCAATGGGTTATGTATCATGGAGGGGAAAACATTAATGATGTTTTATTTCAGTATACACTTTATTTTCCCCCCCTTTTTAATGAAACCATCACAGATTACTCATTAAAAATAATCCTATTTGCAGTTCTGTTACTCTCATATGAATTAATGAAACATATAAAAATGGTTCTTCCCAAATCTAACTCAAATACATCAGATCTACTAGTACATCCCGATAGTACAGAGCTACGTATAAGAAAATCCCAAACTATAAAATGCCACTCAAGCAAGTTCCAACACCAATGTAGTATTCAAGTTACGTACGTGACATCTAGTGCCAGCCAAAATATTTTGATGCCTGAGGCAGAAAATTGGCAAAGTAGAAATTAGAGCAGAATCAAATCTTAGAGCAACCTTGGCCAAAAATAATACTACTATTTCTGCCAATGGGAATGTGTATAGTAATAGGTGCCTCAGCAGTCTGAGAAATAAAGTATAGCTTCATAAAATGTCATCCCATGATCTGTTTATAAGCAACTCAGGGATTTCTGGATGAAATCAAACTAACTAGACCAAAAAAATAGTATCACCTTGTATTTATTAACATGGCATCTAATTTATGTGGTAGAAAGGATTCTCCAAAAAGAACAAAATTATTAAAAATTAAATTTAAAAATGTTATACTATGCAGTGTTAAAATATAAGAACAATGTAGGTTGTTTCATTAGATTTGGGCAAAAACTAATCAGTGAAGTTCTTCATTAGGAAAAAAAGGCAATGATTTACACTGTCCTCAATTATATAGTGCGATTTCTGCATATTACACAGAAATCAAACTATACCAAGAACCTGGAGGATCAGAGATTGAGAGCCACCTGCTTAAACTTTATGTCACTTGACAAGATGTTAGTTTCACATAACCAGACAAAAGCAGAAGTGTTCAACTAGCTACCAAAATCATATAAACATATAACGGGACCTATGGGACTGCAAAGGTATATAAAACCCTTAATTGATTCTAAATGAGAGTTTCTGTAAGTCAAGAAATTAATATAAATGTTTCATGTGGTTAACCATGAAATCAATCTGAGGTTTTCATAAAGGACTTTCTGTGGGGCTGCAAGATCAAAAAGATTAGGAGTGTCAAGTCATTTAGTTATGCAAAATAGAATTACATTTTCAAGTCATAATATCCATTCAAAATACTGAAGCTACATTTAAACAATGGATATGATGTCAATGCAATCATTACTGTAAAGATGTCCATCATGAACTACAATGTATCTCTGTTCTATTACATACATATTCTTCTTGCTAATTCTCAGGATAACCACAATCAAAAAAAAAGTTTGAAATATGTCTACATCACTACTCTCATAAAGATTGTCATCATAATAAATGTTTTAGTAAAATTCTGGTTAATTTTAATAAATGTTGCATTGGCAATATTTAAACATCAATTTAACATACCGTTCTGCCAAGCATAATTAACTTAAAGGGGTTATTTCTACTTCATCTTCTCTATTGCAATAATCCCTTCCTGATCTGCCAATCTCTAAATCACTTTTGTGCCGGGTATCTTGAATTAAAAACATTTGCACTGTATAATATATAAACCTGTGTCAAGTGAGTAATTTCCTGGAAAGATCAGGAAATGGTCCTTGAAATACTTCTGAAATATTTCCAATCTCATGCAAGAGAAATGCAAAAGATAATACACAATCATCTCACTTGCATACAATTAAAAACTACAGTCATGACAAAAATTAGAACTGGAACATACACCCTATGTCAGCAATTTAGGAGGCTTATAAGCATTTATATTTTATTTTGAAAATAGCTTTGGATTTCATTGATATAGTGATACTAATATAGTGGAAAAGAAATGAAGATCCCACATGAGATTCTATTTTTTTTTAAAGTGTTTTGTTTCCTCCCACCCTCTCACAAAAACCCCAAAACTGCTGCTGCTACAGAGAAGCACAGGTGTTCCACACACACAAGGCATTGCTAATACAAGCTCAGAAAACCCAAAAGGAAAGCAGTTTGTGCTAAACTTATCAAAAAATCAACAGTTTATCCTTATAACCAATCTCTCAATGTAACAAATAATACAGATACATAGTTCTCAATTCTATTAAGAAGGTAACAAGAAAGAAAGGATGCAGGTATGCAAGTAACTTGGAGAAAACAGAGGACAGGAATCTTTCAACATTCTTAGCATAATGAATTGCTATACACATATGGGCAACAGTCGCATTAATCGGAGGCAACACACTGAACAGCTGCTGGAATTTGATGCCACAGTAATCTGAGAAATGGAGCTGAACTCTTCATGCTTGGGAAATGAATTGCATACTTGCTTTTACCAACCCTTACAGGTTATTTACATCTTTAATCTCATAAACATACTTCAATCAAAATACAGGGGACATTAAAAACAGTTTTTAAAATATCCACAAAATATTATTAATATTTAATAAATTTTGCTTTAAAGTTCCTATCAGGAAACAGATTCTTTCATTCAACCAAATAACGCGCTAAGAGCCAAAAATATGGTGGAGTGATTTAGAAACACAGGAAACTAAATGTAAAAATTATTTTAAACACATTTGACTCATTTCAAAGATAGCATGAAAAGCAAAGAATCAATACGAAACTAGCCTACTATACTAGAAAGCCCTTTATACCATACAGGACTAAGAGATAAAATTCTTAAAATATATCCGTATCATAAAATTGTCTGTTTGAACTATATCGTGAATGAATCAATGTCTGAAGAAAACAAAATGTTCATACAACAGCTTCCCTGGCCTTCAGATGCTCTGAAATGTTCTCTCGTCAGAGGAGTAGGAATTAGCATCCTCTACAGCACTACTTTATTTGAAGCAGATTCTTTATCACAAATATAAAGATAATGCAAAGAAATAAAAATTATAACCAGCCAAGTACTATTTGTTCAAATATTGTTCGTTTCTTGGCAAGGATTATTTTATTACAGGTATGGCCACATGTACTTCTTTTCACAATACCCTATATACTGCTAAAACTCTCATGTATGTAACTTTTAACTGGGTGAAACAGTACATCATAGAATTTTAAACCAAAGTTATCTCAAATGGGCTAATTTACAGAATGTGTTCAGACCAGGACCCGTAATTCCCATGCAATGGAAATTTGGCAAATTTTATTAAACATTTTATGACATAATTAAAAATAATATATTTCCTGTGGTCAACTCCTGAAGTTTGACTGTGCTATACAATTCAACATGGACTGTTTTTCAAGACAGATATATCTCTAAATATCTCCCTAAACTTTTAAGAATTTTTTAGATACATTATAAGCTCTGCCACTGTTGAAGGCATTAAGGAATCTGGTAAGGAAATATCTTTGGAACGATGACCCAAGGGTCAAAGATTTTCTAGTAATCATGTAAAAGCACTGGGTGTATTAAACTCAACTATTCAAACAGGTTTTGAATGTTGGCTGGAATGTTTGAAATATTTTACTATGTAACACTGTTGCTGTAGCAAATAGCTAATTATTATACTGAATTTGAAAATTACATTGTACAAAAAAGCATAATTATGAGATTTCCATAATCAAGCACAAATGCTAGATATAACTATTTACTTTTTGTTTACTTCTAAGTCATTATTAAGCATCTAAATCAAATACAATGCCAGTCATTTCAAAAACTTGAGAAACCGGAGTATCGTCTTCTTTACAGGATGAAAATCCTAGTAAGAATCTAATTATATTGTTTTGCAAGTCAATTAGTCAAAGTAGATCAGCTGAGATAAACAGGTAATATGAATTACCCAGTTTTTCTTTTATCCCTTCTCATTTTTCACCTCAACAAAACAATTCAAGAAACAGAGCTGGCACCGAGGTTCTTCAGCTACTACCCACAAAGCAAGTATGTTTGCGCTTCCAATTGTCAACACAGACTGTATTGGAGTCAGAAGGACCTCTAGTGAATTTCAGGAAGTGTAGCAGCAGCAACCCGGGAAAGAAAAAGGAAAACTCTTTCCTTATGCAAGCCATAACACATTCAAACCAGAAGCAGTTACTTCTAAATGCAAAAATGATTTTTTTTTAATAGAAGCAGAACTGTGAGGAAAAAAACATATATTACAAAAGGATTATCTATAATGCAAAAACCATTTATGTGTAAATTTTTCACCAACTTGAAATCTATGCCAATACTTTGGCCATTGATCAAGGGTGTTCACAGAACTGAATGCTGAATAAATACATAAAAGAATATTGTATCTTTCATGTTTTTCAGGGCACTTGTATAATAAAAAGTTCAGTGCCAATTTTTTTGAAGAATATAATCTGTATTCACCAGATATTATTTAGGAAATCTACAGAAATATGAACATGTAAATAGTGTACACCTCATAGCTGTTTTTCAAAAAACAAGATCTCTTTTCCCTTGGTCATCACATACAAAGTTGTTGGGTATAATTTGGCATAAACAGTATGTCATCTTGATGTGAAAATTGCTCCTTCTGTGAAGTAAAAAAGTAATTCTTTTTAGTGAGCTTGTTAAACTTGCAATAATCTCAGAAAACAAACCAACTGGGCAGCAATATAAAACACAAACTTCCTTTTTTGTCTCAATTAATTTATACCTTCAGCATAATTGTGTAGTTTTTTTTAGTCTACATTATTCTTTCTTGTGTCATTTCAAATGACTTTTCAATATTCAATTGACTCATAGTATATTTGTATCTCAATTAGTATCATCGTGAAGTACTATTTCCTATTGAAAATAGGAAAGCAATGTGTCTATATTTAAAACAATTCAAACATAAGATCAGTTTTACCTGAAATATGAAAATATTATATAAGCTGCACAATGCAAATAAACCTCCCCTTCATCATTTTAAACTCAGATGTAAACTTTGCCTGAAGTTGCAAGAAAAAGATGATCTTCAGAACTTTTTAAAAAAATGACACAAGAATAAATTTTTCATTTAAACTCATCATAAATGAACATGATTAAAATTCATAATCCCTGTTACTTAAGTGAAAGAAGATGTGCACTTAACTTGGCTAGTTAATTCTAAATGGTTTATTCTGCATAATTTCTCATACATAGGTAACAAATAATAAACCGTGTTTAAGGTATCACAAGTCATTTGTTGGAGGTTTTCTGCAAAAATTTTTTTAGCACAGATAACTTTTAAAAAAACTACATTAAAACAACAAAAAATCAAGTTGTAGATTTAAAGGTGAAAAGAAATCCTAAGAACTGGCTCTGAATAATAAAACTACATATAAAAGCTAGCACAAGAGCAAATCTGTCATTTTGTACTCCTAAACTATCTCCTTTGAGGTTTTTAAAAACCACACTGTAAGACTTGACAATCTTCACAAATCACTAGACTATGGTGAGTTTGCCCAGCTTATGGTAATCATTAGTTTCAAATTATTTACAGTTAGTTTTTGAATTTCATAAAAAGATGCAATTATTTTTCAGTTAATGTTTTCAAAACTCATTTGCCCATATTCATTTTTAAAGAAATTTGTAAACTAAAACATCCATTTGAAGAATAATTGTTGATTGTCAGGATCCATCCAGACTATGTCCCATATGGGTCTTACATATTCTATAAATCGTATATTGATAGCAAGCCATTTTCCTGGTCTGCTGAACTTTAACAAGCACTACTTTTTGTTCGCCTACACTATTTCTAGAATATTTGCAGAAGGTGGTCTTGACATCACGGAAGTCCTTGTATCTTCCAAATAGTTCTCTGAAACTATGTTCTGTTCTAGAGGAATAACTTAATTTATCAAGAATATCAAACTCTTCAACTTAGAAAATAAACTCTTACATTCTTAAACATCCTATGTGTACTGTCCACAGCATACATCCTATTGAACTTAACAACCCTAGCATCTGTGAAATGTGTAAGATCATTTTTCATTAAACAAAATCTGAGCCCATCTGTACAATACAATCATAGAACTATGGAGTTCAAAAAGTTCATGTGGCTCAACCCTCCCTAATGTGGTGGAAAACCAATTAGACTATCCATAAAAGTGGTTCATCCAGGGATGAAGAACCCACAACACCATAAGTAAACTACTCCTTTCTTCCTGGCAGGGTCCACTTTTTTCAGATCAGCTGAGTGCTGATCAATCAACTGAGAAAGGACCTGACAGACCAGCTTGTCACCTGAGGCAGACATAGAGTACTGGAGGGACTGACCCAAAATCACCCAGATAGCTTTCACACCTAAGGCGGAACCAGAACTCACAGCTGCCCAATTTCTAGCCTGGTGCCTTAACCATCAGACTAAACTGGCTCTACAAAGTTAACTATTCCACATTTATACTATTTCACCATCCGAAAGCTTTTTCCTTATATTAAAATGAAGCTAAGTATTTACAATTTATGCCCATTACTTCTGGGTCTAGTTTCTATGGGAATGAAAATTAATTCATGACCAGCTTCTATATAGTACCTTTTATGTACCTGAACAAAACTGAAGAATGGCTATATCATTTAAGCAGCAAAGAAGATAATATAGCATCAATTATAGCTGCTCTAAGATTGGATTTTTCTCCTTAAGAGGTTGGATAAATCAATCTTCTACATGAATACTTCTTAATATAATTTCATGTCTTAGCAGAATTTAAAATGATACATTATATTTTCTTCTGTTACTTTCACATATTATATAAAGTCCCAACTCCTAGGAACAGGGCAAGCAAATGAAATAAAACAATCATTTCTAGTAGAACCACTGGCGTAACCAATTAAATACAAGCAGGCTGCTGAAAATACTCAGTAATGTACATATTTGACCTCCAATAACATGCAATGCCCCTTTTCTACTTGTTAACTTCATTCTTTACTACTGTTGCCATCTCTCCCCAAACAAAGCTCCTCTGTTTTAACAGCTGTAGGCAGAGATTCAGTAATTTTCCCCATTACTGCACTTCCTCACCAGAAAAAGCAGTATTTTAAAAATGCTACAAAACCTCTATAATTCAAGGTAACAATTGCTTGCACTACATGTTATCTGAAATAGAAAAAAAATCACTCATTTTACAGCTTACATGTTGTGTGTGTGTGTATATATGTATATATGTATATATACGTGTGTGTATATATACACATATATGTATATATATGTATATATATATACACACACAATTATCACCATCTACCACTTAATCAATAGGCTGTACAATTTCCTGAGATGCATTCAATATTCTATTCTTTCAGCTATGCCAGGCAAATTAAGCCCCAACAGAATCTATTTTAAAAACCAAGGGATTTTTTTTTTCCTCTCTAGATTCTGATTGGTGGAATTTTCAGGAAGTACCTTCAGTTTCCATGGTAAAAAGTGGAAGGTAAACATGCCTGCAATATAAGGCTAAGATGCCTAAGCCACTTTAAAAAGGATATATGTTCTTGGGGGTATACTGGCTTAAGTGCATATCTGTGCAAAGTAGCTTCTCTTACTCCGGGTTTAGTGCTATATAAACACTGCACTCAAAGTAGGAAATCAGCTATGCTGAACCATAGGGAATAGGATGCACTACAACACCTCATGCATATATACCCCAAATGGGAATCAAGTAGGGACATACTTGAATCAATTTGCAGAACACCTAATTAGTGTTAACCTTTTAATTTTTCATTAGACAAGACCTCTTCTTAAAAGACTATTGGACTGGACCATCATAACAAACATGCTCTTTTTCCTAGAAGAGTTTGTGTACCTTATGGGAGGTTATTACATGACCTAAAGATACTTAGCAAACAAAATTAAACATTTTCATTTTTTTAAAAAATATAACCAATTTATTTATTTCAAAAGGAGAGGAAGATTGGTGCAGTTTAAAGCAACAATGGCTCAGCATCCCATTCAGGAACTGTATATTGTACAGAAACTGTATATTGTAGTTATCTGAAAGCACACATCCACCATTTTTTTCAGGGAAAAGAAATACAGAGCTCTTGATCACTGCATACTTTAAAAAAACCTTCATTATAATAAAAGAAAATTTAGAACTGTTACTCCACACACCTCTACTCAAATTATACAAAAATGTTCCGAAAACCAATTATTCACTCAGAAGCCAAATAAAGCCCATTTTAACTAGCACAAATCCATTGGATAAGCATGGAGGAAAGTGGAATGAGTGGAATTCAAAATCTCTACATGGAATAAGGCAGAGATATGCTCCTATGTTTCTAAACAATGCAAAGAAAGGACCAAGAAGCTCACTGGACATTTTGGTTATAATCCTCATCTAGGGCCAAACTATAGGGACCATAAACATTTCTTCTAGTTTTCAATAAGGAAATGAATAGGCACAGGAGGTCTAGTTTGGATAATAGCATTGACATTCAACGCTATATGCCCTAAGTTGGAAGTGCTTTTTGGCATTAATGGAAACTCCCATCCTGGGGATAAAAACTGTGAGACTGTGATCTTCATGTGTAATAAAAAAATAAAGATTTAAAATCAACTTCTGAGTGTACTATGGTCCTAATCCTTGACCATTATCTTCATTCTACTATGTCATTTTCAAACATACACTGCAAATGACATTTGCATGCAGTAATACAATTTAGATCTTACTTCTTCCAAAGCCACAAACATTTAAAATATTTTCCAAACAAAAGGACACTATTATATTTTCAACAAGTTATAAACCAATTTCTGGTTCATTTGGATTTTCTCCCCATTTCTTTTTTCTATATTACAAAAAGTTATCCTTATGAAAATTTATCTTTATTTTCATTCTAATTACTTTCATTTTGTCAAAACATTTCATTTTACCTGGTGACCTTTACAAAGAACTCCATAAATTAGTCAGTACGTTTATCTTTAGTCGTCATTATGGGAGGGTTAGCTGCAAAAATTTCAAATGCTAGCATTTATTACATTTGTATCCACCTTTCCTTCAAAAAGCTTCATGTTCTCTTTTTTTTTAATTTCCCCTATTTTTATGATTATATAGTAAGCTTAAACTGAAAGAAAATAATGAAATCAGAATCACCCAATGAGCTTGAAAGCTGGGTAGGGATTTGAACCTGGATCTCCTCTATCCAACATTTTTATCAGTATTGCGCACCTTAAACTGGAGTTCTAGTACTACATAAGACATCTTAGACCTAAGTTCCAAACCACAAACACAGCTTCAAAGGGGAGTAGGAAGTGTTGACTGTATTTCAAAGATGAGTGTAAAAGTTTCTTACCATGCTCTTGCTTACCCATTGCACTTAGATAATGATTGATAGCTTGACACGGAGGACTTGGAGTCTGTGTTGCTTTGTCACAATTCATAGGTGCAGGACTCCTGTCGATGTCAAAAGAGAAATACCCACTGGAGGATCTGGACAGCAGTGGGGATCTTCTTACAAACATGAATAACGGGGATCTGGTAGCAAATGGACTGGGACTGGAGGGTGGTGCCAGTGGTCCCTGAGGGCTACCGGGTGATGAACTGTCCCGTTCACCCAAATGATTACCTTGATATTCAGTTTGTAAGGAGGTAGGGGCCCCAGGCCGAAGGTGATGAGGCTGAGCTGGCCTTTCAGCAGGCTGCAATTGTCCACCTTCTCTCTCACATTCAGAATTTAAATCAGAAGATTGTTTTGCCATTTGGTCTTTCTTTTTCCCCAACCCTGGAAGAAGAAGAAGAAGAAGAAAAAAAGGGG
>JANHZT010005192.1:215341-233524 GCA_032468215.1 Stegonotus admiraltiensis
CTTCTCCAGCCTCCTCATTGTCTGACTCAAGTGCCAGCTGCACAGGCTGCTGGCGCAGCACCACACCAGCCTCCTCGTTGTCAGAATCAGCTACAATCTGCACAGGCCGCTGACGGGCCACAACAGCCTCCCCTTCCAAGCTCTCAGATTGAAAGTGGGTTAGTTAACCAAAGCAGACCAAATGATCAATTCATGTTTCCAGTGCAAGCCAAAGACCAAATGGAACTTTTGTTCTAGTCAGTGATATTTTATCATTCACCACCTGTTCTTGTTGTATTTTTAAAAAGTGTATTTGAAATGCTTTGACACTTTGCCATACGTTTGGTTTTGTTTACCACTTAATCGAGTCAGACTAGTTCAAAGCCCTGTGGGACATAATAAAGCCACATCTTCCCAGCTAGCAGCTTTTTCAATCTGTCTGATGTGTGTACCTGTAGTGAAAAGTACACTTGGGCCACCACTCATACATCACGTGTCTTTTCCTGTACAATGATGAATGTTCACACAGGAAAATGTAAATCATAAAGCAAGCTCCAGAAGACATCCATCCTTTATTTAAAAGCTTTTCTGCATGATCACTTCCAGACAAAGAGCTACAGCACCAGGAATTTATTTATTAAACTCAGAACCCCCAACTTTTATTAGCTGCCATAAGGTTCCCAGGCAGGGCTCTGCATCAGTTTAGACTTGCTTACTTTTAAGATGAAAAGTACACATGTAGAACCAGCTGGCCATGCCTTTTCCCAAAGTACTCCATTCCATTCCCCCCTGAAATAGGCCGCATCCAGCTATTTTCAGGGAAGCCTCCTAAGAACATCTTATGTTTGTAAACACTGGAGACCGTTCACATTTACTTAAAATTACCCTTGCAACCTGTAGTGCTACTTTGGTTATATAAAAATTGAAGAGTTTGTTGATAATCATTTTGGCTCACTCTATTTCAGCCCAGATTTTCCCCAAAAAGCTCAGTTTGATAAACACGATGCCTCCTCAACCAGATACCCTATCAGGTAGAATATGACCAAAGAGAATGACATGCTCATACATTGGGCTGACTATTGGTTTTCCCAACCACAGTTTATTGAATACATTTCACATATCCATTAAGATATAAACCACGTTTTAGTAACCACAATGACCCAGCTTATGAAATCATGGAATTGTGGAGCTGGGAGGGACCACAAGAGTTGGGTAGCTCAATTCTCTACAATGCTCAGGAAAATCAATTAAACCATCCTTGAGAGGTAGTTTTCTAGCCTTTTCTTTAAACCAGAAGTAGAGTGTTCTATTGTTTCACAGATTTTACCATCAAGAAGTTTTCCCTGATATTCATATTTCTTATATGTACTTAAATGTATGTAACATATACTTATTATTCATATACTTCCCTAGACCAAAGCCAAACAAAAGCTTAAGATCCAACATATACATTTTATGATATGGGAATTGACACATGCTTGCAAGGGCCTTGGTCAGATGAAGATGAGAATAATGTATGCAAAAAAGAAAACCTGTTTCCCCGAAAATAAGACATCCCCTGATAATAAGCCCAATCAGGCTTTTGAGTGCATGGCAATAAGGCCAAGCACTTATTTCAGGGTTCAAAAAATATACGACAGGGTCTTATTTTCGGGGAAACATGGTATATTTTTGCCAGCTACCAAGAAGATATCTTGTACCCAATCAGATTTACAGTCAATTTTGCCATGGCTCACTTGACACCCAGATGTTTTTTATTAAATCTGAAAAAACATTTATACAAAACAAAATCCTAGGCTACAACCATACACACCTGACTGCATTAAAGACTAACTGAGATTAATTGGCCTGATAATGTCTGGAAAAACACCAAAGGCACTTAACAACTTCTATAAATCACACAGCTTTATTTTAAAAAATGCTACTTCAATATAAAAAGGTAAAACATACTAATATTTATTGAAATCTATCAACATGTGTCCTTCTAAATGCTTTATAATTTTTTGAGCTATAGAGAAATATACTCTAGGACAGTGGCCCCCAACCTTTTGGGCACCAGGGACCAGTTCCGTGAAGATTTTTTTCCAGGGACCAGAGCGGTCATGGTTTCACATGCTGTCTGCATCCCGTGGACAGGGCTTTGTTTGTGAGGACTGGTTTCTGGCATGCCTGGTACTAGTCCATGGACTGGAAATTGGGGACACCTGCTGTAGGACATCATAAAGGAAAAAAGCAAGAACTCAAACGATATCAAAGATACAGACCAGGCAAAGAGAGAGGGACCAAAATGAAGCAGGCAATCAGGACATGAGATTCTCCTCTGCTTTTATTAGACATCTAACTTTCTCTTATTTTACCTTTTCTCCTCACTGATTCTGATGAGATGGGGGAAAAAAAACTATGCCTGATTCAGAACTAGCACCATTTCCTCCCTGTTTCCATAATGACTCTGAACATAGCAAATCTGTAGATCCGTAACCTCTCCTCCATGGAATGCTCCCAGATTGCCTTTCTGGTCTCTTTTATACCACTGAATTCTGGTATTAAGAGAAGCGTGTGTCTCTGCAGCTGTAGGACCATGGGCTTTTTTAAAGCAGAGGGTTGACTTTCCCCTTAAGGAGATCTAAAAATACCTGTCGCCCTTGTGATGCCCCCTAGGAATTACAGTATTGCATCCTTAATTTCAAAAAAAACCTTTTGCTACTATGACAATCAGTTGATGTATTGGTTAAGGTAGTAGGTTAGAAATCAGGAGACCCTGAGTTCTGACAAAGCATAGGCGCGAAGCCAGTTCGATAAGCTTGGGCCAAACACTCTTTCTTAGCCCTAGGAAGTCGACAATGGCAAATTATACTGAAATCTCACCAAGGAAACTGCACAGACCTGCCCAGGCAGTCACTCGGAATGAGTCCTGAGGCACCTCTCAAACAAAATTGCTATTAGAAGTAGTCCTTGTTTTGTGACTGTCTCATTTAGCAACCATTCATAGTTACAGTGCTGATGAAAACATAACTTTATGACCAGTCTTCATATTTCTGACCTTTATAGATCTGAAAAACTGAAGTAATATCATAAGCATAATCACAATTTCATTAAGCAACAACTTCACTTAACTATTGAGTTGCTGTGGCCCCAACTGTGGCCAATAAACAAGGACTATCTGAATAATTGACTAAAAATATGTGGCTATGTTTTAAAGTCCTTTCTTGACAGTAAATTCACCAAACAGTTTCTTTGAACAAACAGGTAAAGCATTGGAATACAAGTTGCATACTGTATTTTTGGATGGATGTCATTCTGCGGTAATAAATGTGTTGATTTTAAGCCTGAAACCCCATAACATTCATTTTCTTGCTATTTTCATATTGCCTATTTATGGTCTGTTTCCCCATCAACTACATACACAAATAAAAAATAATAACCATTTACCTGGAAACAATTTCCTCTGAAATAAATGCAGTTAGTATGAACCTGTGTAGAATCACAATGAGCGCCAGTTTGGTGTAGCAGTTAAGGCATCAGACTAGAAACTGGGAGACTGTGACTTTTAGTTCTGCTTTAAGTACAAAGCCAGCTGGGTGACCTCTGACTAGTCTTCTCTTAGACCTAGGAAGGAGACAAGGGCAAACCACTTCTGAAAAACCTTGCCAAGAAAGCTGCAAGGACTTTTCCAGGCCCTCTTCAAGGATTGGACATGATTGGAAGAAAAAGAAAAAGTGCATTGTAAAATGTCAGCAAGCATCTTGTATTTACTGCAAAGGATTGATTTTCTGTTGCTAATGGAAGAACTATTTCTAATTTTAAACAGGCTAATTCATACAGAGGGTGAAGCTTTTAAAATTTGTTAAGAAATAGGCACGGCATTTTGTCTATGTGTGTGTGTGTCTTTTGTAGAAAAAAATTACTATTTGCTACCCTCTTCTGGAATGGTTTAATAAAGTGACATTTCAGAAAATAATAACAATGAAACAATAGTAAAAAATATCAGGAGACCTTAGCAACAAAGAAATATATCCCTTGGCATAGCTTAAAAGCTAGAGTTCATTTAGTGCAAATCTGCAAGTAGTAATGACAAGGACGATGACATTCTATTGAGCGATCAAAGAAAGGAACGTTTACATAACACATCCACATACAAATATAGACATTCGCACAGGAACTAGGGAAAGATTTGGAAAAGGTGCAAGATTTAACAAAACCGTCACACGTCTCCACAAACGTGCGTACGGATGCAATGTAAACATTTGCAAGGATCAGACATCGATTGCAGAGTGGTGCAGTTCCTTTTTTAACAATCTACTTATATATTTCGTTAAGAATTCAATTAAAACATTAGTTATATTTCCGACTCTCAGATGAGCGAGGGAGCCAAAGACTGAACACAGCTCTACGGGACTGGGCGTTAGAAAGACGGATTCTCTTTTGCTTTCCTGCCACGTACATGGCGGTGTTCAAATTACAACTGGAAGTGAAAATCGAGCACCGCCGACTCTCTTTTTCCCTGCTCTCTATGAAGGCCCTTGGAGCTTTTAATAAACCAAACGATCAAGCTGTCCTCCTGATTGGTTGCTCTTCCTGGGACATGGGCCAATCATCGTAAGACCAGAGCGTCTGTGCGTCTGCGCGGGACGATTTGAATTTTTCTGTATGCTTCCTGCCAGTTACGATGGATGCCGTCTGCTCGGAGTCCGCCATGGACCTCTCAGTTCGCGCACAGTGAGTAACTGGAAGGGCGAAGCGATCTCGCCTCCCGCGGATTTTTTGGGCGAACAAATCTCTTCCCTACTCGCTTTCATACTCCTGCGACGGTCAGCCAGGCTAGCAACGTTTTGCCTCCCTAGTATCTTATCCAGACTCAAGAGGCGGATTATAATTGTGATGGCGGCGAGGGAGTTATCTTTTGCATGGGAATTACCCTCTGGCTATATAGTTGCCATTTGATTTTATAGGAGGATTCTGATGTGGAAATTGGTCCACATTGATCAGCTTCTTTTACTTTTCAACTCCGTCATTTGAGGTTCTTTAGCTTTGGTCTTCATTACTTTCAGAGGAAGTGTACTATTTTGTAGTCAGGAATCTTTTAGGAAATCATAATTGGAGGAAGGTGTCTGTTATTTACAAAGCTATTTATTGGTATCATTGGCCAGGATTGTGACTTTTCTTTTCCTAGCTTTTGTATTTAACAGCCTGCCATGCAGAGTTTCTTTAATATAGATAGACCTTGACTTAAAACAGTTCGCTTAGTGTCTACCCGAAGCTACAATGACACTGAAAAAGTGACTTCTGACCTTTTTTACACTTATGACGAGTGTAAAATGCCCATGGGGCAGTATCCCCATGGTCATGTGATTTACATTCAGACGCTTAACAACTGACTCACTTTCTGACAGTTGCAGTGTCCTGGGTCATGTGATCACCTTTTGCAACCTTCTGACAAGCAAAGTCAATGAGGAAACCAGGTTCACTTAGCAATCATCTTATTAATTTAACAACTTCAGTAATTCATTTAACAAATTTCTCAAATTTAGCAACATAAATTTTGGGCTCAATTGTGGTTGTAAGTTGAAGACTACCTGTATAGCAATTACAATCTAAAACAAATTTAAGGGGTTGCAATCTTATCTATAGCTCAAGTCAACTGCACTGTGCAGCATATTGTACAGTACAAAAAGACTATTAGATTTGGGCTGGTACATTCTGAAATTGGCCCCAATAATACATGCAACACCCCACTCCACAGGAAATTTGTTTTAGAAGAGACACCACAGATTAGCTTACTACCATTGTAGTTTCCTCTGTTTTTGTAGAAGGGTGAAAATACTTAGGTTTAATTATTCTGTGAAAAGACTTGGTGATGGAGACAATCTTAAGTTTACTTAAATTGAAAGTAAATCTTATGAAACCAGTGGGATAGAGAAGGCTTTAAAAAGTGCTTTATGGAGACCACACTTAAATTTTCCCATATGCAGTTATTCATCTTAAAATGTTTTAGCAGAGGATTTATATGTATTTTATTATTTGTTAATTGATAATAAAAGGAAAAAGGAAAACAAGGTACAATCATCAATAAACATACACATAAAAAAATAGAAATTATTAAAGCGTAAAGAAAAGCACACACCTACAAACAAAAGGAAATTAATACCATACATATAAGAAATATATACAGTGGTGCAAAAACCCAACCCTCTCAAATCCTGTTTTCTTGTTTGTTTGTTTGTTTGTTTATTTCTTTCTTTCTTTCTTTCTTTCTTTATAAATAAAAATTTCTATGCCGCCCTTCTCCCGGAGGACTTGGGGCGGCTCACAACATAAAACCATACATCAATACAACAGATCTAAAGCCCCTAACCAAATTAAAATCCCCAAGTTAAAACCTTGTAAAAATGATCAAGGAGCTTGCTGAAATAGCCAAGTCTTCAGGCCAGCACAGAAGGCGCGGAGATTGGGAGCTGTCCGGAGCTCGGTGGGTAGTCTATTCCAAAGGGTCGGTGCAGCCACAGAGAACGTCCTCATCCTAGGAGTTGTCAGCTGGCACTGTCTCGCCGACGGTACCCAGAGGAGGGCAGTTCTATGTGAGCGCACTGGGTGGTGGGAGGCAGGAAGGAGGTGGTTCTGCAAGTACCCCGGGCCCATACCATGTAAGGCTTTATAGGTCAATACCAGCACCTTGAAGCGAATCCGGAAGGCCACCGGCAGCCAGTGCAGCTCGCGCAGGAGAGGTGTTGCACGGGAGTAATGGGAAGCTCCCGTAACTACCAGCGCGGCCGCATTCTGGACTAGCTGGAGCCTCCGGATGCACCCCAAGGGCAGCCCCATGTAGAGGGCATTGCAGTAATCCAACCGAGAGACAATGAGAAAATTAAATATTTTCAAATTAAGTAGCTCATAGTGTTTATTAGTTACCCACTTCCCTTAATTAATTAATTAACTTAAGATTTTATGTTCTTAGTTGTTTTTAGCTGTTTGTGATTGCTTTATACTTTTCTATTTACACTTTTAGTACTTAAAAGTGTGTACTCACTCCTCATTGGTCTTGCTGTATTGCAGTTTTAATTTTGTCTTATTTTTGTCTGTATACTGGTCCTGGATCACATAAATAAAGATTTGCTTTACTGTAGAGTTGTCCTGGGAGGAATGAGTGAAGAACGTCAGGTGTGTTGAGAAAATGTAGCAAGGTCACCCAAAAATATGAAGATCATTCCAGCTGCCTAGTTAAGAGAAGCAGGGACATGGGGAGATTCTAGAAGAGGTGATCATTTTGGTGGCAAGGGCAAAGGGGTCACTTCATACTGCCTGGAAGCATGATAAACCACTTTTATATTTTAGAAAATCATATAGATAGATAAGCTAAAGTGATTGATGATGTACTGGATGATGGACCTCTAAGTTGGATCATATTGACATGTTACTGAGGTTCTTTTGGAATACTAATGGTGTTTATGATACAGCTACATAAAAGCCTTTGGGGAGTTCAGTTGCTGACGTTGCTGTGTAGGAAAAGAAAATTGAAGTTGCAAAGACAGAATTACATTGGGGACATGGAATGCAAGAGGCATTAATGTGGGAAAACTCAGCACAGTGAATGATGAATCAACTACACGTTGACACCTTAGGCATCAGTGAACTGAAATGAATTTTCAGGCAGAATATCATACTGTTTATCATTCAGGTCATGAAAAACAAGGATGCTTTTATAGTTGGGAAGGATATAGCAAGGACAGTACTTGGGTGAGATTCTACAAGGTGATAGTACAGCTCAGTTATAATAGCAAAGTCGCGCCCAGGAGGGCTGACTATGGAACATCACAAACTGCTCATGTGCAAGTTTCAAATCAAGCTAAAGCAGAAAAAAAAGCCAACCAGTTTCCATGATATGATGCTGAGAAGAGTAATAAATCTGAAATTCGACAGTGGCAAAAATCATCAGTCAATTGCAAAAGGCAGCTTAATTTGGAACAGCTTATGTCCTGCAACCTTTAAGAGTATTAAACAATGACATATGTCTATCCCAGGTCCTGGGAGACTTGATAGGTGGACAAGAATGCCAAATTCAGTCTAAACCTCGGGTTGATTGTGCAGCCAACCATAATAATATATTAAACTTGCATGTTTCCAGACTGAATAACTCTGAGAGGCTCATAGCAATCAAACTAATTACCATCAAAACAAAATATAACAAATACACACACACACATAAAATCTCCACCATTTTCAAGGAGAACATAAGAAATTTCTTTAAAGTCCTGAACGTCATTGATAGGAAACTGTGGTCTGAACTTAAAGAAGTTGTTAAGGATGATTGTGGAAAGAGGCTGCTAAAGTGTGTGAAATAAACAGAAGAAAGTAAAATGGATGTCAGAACAAAAGCTGGAAATCGCCAAGAAAAGAGAAGGCAAAGCCAGTGAAAACAAAGATCTACAAAGGAATTTAACAAAGAATTTAAAGAGCCTTTAGAAGACACAAGAAGCAGTTATTATAACAGCACCTGAAAAGAAATCAGGGATGAAAAGAGATGGAAAAACCAGAAAAGCTTTCCCAATAATCTCAGAATTCTGAAGGAGGTCCCAACTTCAGTTTGGATACTAAAGAACGCAGCAAGCAGATAATCAGGAGTCTTGTAGCCAGGGGTCTCCAACTCCTAGTCTGTGGCCTGTTGGGAACTGGGCTGTGTTAGCAGCAGGCAAACATACAAAGTTTTATTTGCGCATGTGTGGGATTAGGTTGCACATGCAAAGCCATCCCCGTTGCCATCTTTGCCACTCTTTAGCGGCAGAATGGCTGGGGACCACTGTTGTAGCACCTTTTCCAATTATCAAATTTTATTTAAAAATATAAGCTTTTGTGAGTTGTCATCAGGTGCCTAGAGAGGCTAGACTAGGATTTAAATAGAGATGAGTCGGGAAGAAAGAAGAGGATAGGTGAAATGAAATTAGAGTTTTGGGGTAAATCATAGTTCTATGTTCACAGAAGAAAAACGATGCTTTTAAAGAAAAAAACACCATCTCTACTGTGAAACATGGAGGCGATTCCATAATGTTATGGGGGTCTTTGCTGCCTCCTGTACTGGGTGTCTTGAATCATAGCACGCCTAGACATTTTGAGTGAAGCTTTGTCTGGTTGCAAGTCATAGTCCATTCTAGCACAATAGAGTTGAAATATCTAAGGAAATCCAAGAATGATTAAAAGCAAACATTGTACTGTTCTCAAGAGGCCTGCTATGAGTTTAGCTCTTGTTGGAAGCAATGTCCATCTGGGTTCAGTTCCAAGTGGGAAGGAAAAAAAAAACACTGAAAACACAGAGGCTACTTGGAAGGATGGTTTAATTGAGCAGTACCATTAAGCACATGGTCCTGGTGCAGTTGAACACATGGAGTGGAGAAAGATATATACCCTCTCTTGGGCCTTGCCTTTGAACTTCCTGTTCCTGTGGCAAGGGCAGGTATCCTATTGGCTGCTGTCAGACTCCCATGGGGCTATGCAGTCATAGTTGAGTGTGTCCCAGGCTTGGTTGAATCTTGCTGGGTGATGCAATGAAGGGCAATTTCCTATTGTGGCTGAATGGCTTTGCCTTGAAGGATAATCCCAACATCCTGGAGCTGAGGTCTTTTGTTTTGTAGATAAGCTGCCACTAAAATATCTGCTGGGGGCAGGGATCTGGGGCTGTGTTTCTGTCTTTGGAAACAAGTTTCTCCGTTAGGGAAAATATAATATTCTGCCTTTTTAATATTTCCTAAAGTATTTCATTCTTCTAAGAGGGGTGGGTGCTACCTTTCTTCACTCTGAATCCAATGGAACTACAGTGGAAAGAGCTGAAACCATCATTGAGAGAAGAACCTGTTAAATCTAAAACATCTGAAGCAGTTTAACCAACAAGAGCAAAACAAACTGCTAGTTGAGGATGCTTATGCAGAGCTACAGAAAGCTCAATTGCAATATTTGCTTCAAAACAGTAAAATATTCAGATAATATTTATAATTATGACCATGCTGTTCTCATTTATTTTATTATTTAGATGAATATCTTAAATCACACTTCAAAAGCAAAGTATCTGCTCTATGGACTATGTGATAAAAATGGTGGATGCCATTTATTTGTGTTTCAACTTATTTCAGGCCAATTGGGATTTCTTAGGAAAAAGGGAAAGGGCCCCAATACATTTGGTTTCCCCTACATACAACAGATAGTACTGGGTAGAGTAGCAATGAAGGTCTTGGAAAATATATTCAGGTGCCATGATGTGCCTGCAAAGACTAGATCATACAGTCAGTAGTTTTTCCTATGATAGTCTATGGATGCGAAAGTTGGACTTCAAAGAAGCAGGATAGAAAGAGTATTGACACTTTTTGAAATTTTGTGTGGGAGAAGACAGCATGGCTAGCCAAAACAAGAAAAACAAAAATGGATCATAGAACAAATCAATCCAGAATTCTCACTCAAGAAACAAATTGCTAGGACCAAATTATCATCTTTTGGACGTATTATTTGAAAACTTATCTCTCTGAAGATGTCTATAATATTGTCAAAGGTGAAAAGAAAGGCAGGCTGATCAACAGCAAGGAGGATGAACTCAGTTACAATGGTGATGGATGGACTTTTGGAAGACCTGAAGGACAGATTGTCACTAAGAAGTAACACTAATGTGGGGGTAAATACTGTAGTGATTCATGCTTCAGCAGACTGCATATTTTCAGGACGTAATTCAGCAGGAGTTTTACAGAGTTGTCTTTTTATTTCTTTTCTAAGTGTAATTTTTATTATTATTTTTATCTTGCCTTTGTTAATAATATTTTTATAATTTTGTGATAGTAAACAATCAGGAATCTTTGGTGGTATATTTATGTATTTGTATTTATCATATGACACATTTACATCACATTCTGATTAAATACATTTTAAAATAAATTTAAAATAAAATAAATACATTTTAAATAAATTTAAATAAATTTTAATCAAAATGTAATCTGGTGATATATAAATGAGAGAAATAAAAATGTCAACAGCGTTAAGATTATTATAACAATATCATCTTTAAAAAATGAAATATGTGAGATAGTGATCAGTTAGCAGGTTTCTCTTTCTCATTGGCAGAATGAATAAGAATTAACATTATCATCCTTAAAAAATATGTGTTAGAGTGGCCAGTTAGCAGGTTTCTCTTTCTCATTGGCAGAATGAATAAGCATTATGGGAGCTGTGGTTCAGCACATTGGGAAACACATCTTATTGATTTTAGGGAAATATTTTTTTCTAATATTTTTAAACTACTATATTGTACTTGTTACAAAAGCTGATAGGTCTTTGTTTTTTTCACAGAATGTTTGAAGCTCATATACAGAATTACAGTGGCAATGATCCACTTGATCCCTGGTACAGGTTGGTCTTTTCTTTGTCTTTACTCTTTAATATAGACCCTTAAATTACTATAAGATAGTAGTAAAGTTGACTCATTTTGGTTTTAGGTATTTTCAGTGGATAGAAGGAATATCAGAAGCAGAAGGAAAGCAAAATTGCCTGTCATCTTTACTGGAGCGGCTTGTGAAAACATTTCTAAGTGATAAGAGGTATCATGACGACATGAGATTCATCAACTGCTGTGTCAAATTTGTAGGTATATAGGATGTAAACTATGTTCTAAGACTTTACTATAGGGCAATAAATAAGTAGTGGTATTGTTGATGTTAGAAGTAGATTTTTACAGTTCTGGAATTAAGCTTTCTTCACAAAAGAACGTTACCCAGTTTTTGTTTTGATCATGGTTGATTTTGATTTTGTGAAATGCCTTTTATATATGTTGATATGACAATATAGTTAATCCAATGTAAGTATTTTATATTTAAATTGGATCAAAATGGAATTTCATATGAAACTGTTGTTAGTCTCTAAGAAAGTCTATTTTAGCTTCTCAAGTTCATGCATTCCTTTTATGTATTTCTGCTGCCTTCTCTTGTGTGAACTGAGATACAGGAGAATATTTATTTGACCATTTATGAAGATATTTTCCAACTCTAGTCTGTTAAATTGGGGACAGGTCTCATCCTATGAAAGAATATTAGTTAATCCACTCCGGTAGGCAAGAAATAAACCAGATGAGTCAGTGGCATAAGAATATGGAAAATTTCAGGAAACTCTAACTTAGAGTGATATCTAAACATAATCAACATTACTGAATTTTCAGTCTGTTTTACTCCGAGTAGATGGACTGAAATCCATAGGACTTTACTTATGATTAAATTAAACACTACTGAATTTGTGGAAATAACTAATTCTGGCTCCAAAGTCCAGTTTTGAAAAAAAAATACTTCATAACATTTATGGAATGATATTTTGTAAACTGATGACTATTTTTTCTTCTGTTTTATAATGTGAGTTTATCATAATTGAGATAACCCCCTTAAAAAAATAGTATGTTAATGAGCTTGCCTTGTTTTTTCCCCCTAGGCTGACTTCATTGATAATCCAAGTCAGTTTTTCGATTACATGTACAGCCAAGGAGTTGGTAACAAATCATCCATTCTGTATATTTCTTGGGCACAACAACTTGGTGGACAAGGAAATGTGCCTCAGGCATGCATTGTTATTCAGAGAGGTATCCAAAATGAAGCCCAGCCAATTGAGAAATTACATCAGCAGTATCGGTATGTTTCTGTTGTATGGCCTGTGTTTGATAGCTTATGTCTATTAAGCAAGTTGAGCATAATGACTGTTTTATCTAATCAAATTCTGCATTTTTTAAAAAAACTGACTTGCAATTACTTTTTTAAATTTCCTACTGAGCTATGATTTCTTGGTCCATAAAATTGAAGGCAAAAAGTAGGTGGTCCAATGAGGAAATAAGTGTGTTATAGCCAGCTGACAAACTGTTTTTGCTAAACCTATTTAGAACATATCTTAGAGATGTTAGCAAATATTATTGTCATGTAATTGCAGTTAGCTAGAGCCAGAGTTCCTAGCCAATATATTTAGAGAACTCCAAACTGAATGACACTGTCTTAGATAAAATAGGAGGTAAAGGCATGTAGCTGCTTAGAGGTAATGGAAATCCTTGTTTATCAACCATTTGCTCAGCCACCATTCAGCACGACACTGCTGAAAAAATAACTTTTTTCAGGTCCAGGTCCATTTACAACCTTCACATTGTCCCTCAGTCATGCGATTGCCATTACAGTCAATACTTGTACTGCGCTTGATTTGTGAGGGTTTTTTTCCCTTTTTCCCCCTTGCAGAGCAGAGAGATTAGAGAGATGTATTGCAAGAAAGTAAACTGTTCTTCTACATATCAAATGTACTGTGGATTATGCCTCAGGCCAGGTCTTGGAGGCTCATGTGCACTATGCAAACAGTTTACCATACTCTCTTGAAATTTCTTTCCCTCCAATCATTCTGCTCTAAAAAAAACAAGCAATTTCAATAGGCAATACTTTGCCTGACACCCTTTACCTCACTCCCACACAAAGGGAATGAAGAGAAAGAGATTTCAAGAGAGTACAGTAATCTCCTAGGCACAACCACCACTTGCTTTTTGAGTAGGAATTGCAAGTCCAGGAGTTGCAACTCCTGCTTGAAGAACAAGTGGTCATAGCTAAGAGAGCCTTTGCACAGCTTTGATTTGTGCACCCCACACCCGTTCGACTCATGCCAGTAGATCCCGTTGGTAGGATCTAGGAGCTGGGAAGTTAAATAGAAATTTAGACTAGAAAGGAGAGAAAATGATTGGCTTGCTGATGCCAATCTACATACAGTAAGTATCTTTGTACTGTGAGTTCAAACCACTGTGTTACCTGGTAAGCATGCTACAAAACAAAATTACAAATAGAAGGAGCTTAGATACTGTTCTTTTACTGTTTATCTTATGGGAAGGCTTAAAATAAGAATTCAATTCAAACATTTTCAATGTGAATAGTGTCGGAAACTACAATGTTTCCTTGAAAATAAGACACGGTCTTATGTTTTTGGGGGCTCCAAAATAAGCAGTAGGGCTTATTTTCAGGAAACACAATTTCAGGATGATCAGCCCAGCTGGGTCCCCTGCCCCCCGGCAAGCACATAAGGACTGACGGAATCCGGCAGTAGCTGCAGTCCACTGGTCCCTTGGTCAGCACACTGGGGCTGCACAACCCGTGTAGCAGTGCAGTTGAATTGATTTCCTGTCCAAGCAACAGATGGAAGCAGAGGCGCAGGGGGGAGGCAGATGATCTGGACGTGCCGTGCAGGCCGTGGGAAAGCCAAGAGTCAGTGGGCTGGAGCAGATGGGCAGCCGCAGGAGGTTCACCTTCATGTGGCAGCACCAGCAGCAGACAGAAGCAGAGGCACGGGACAGAAATGCGACCCTGATGCGTCATGCAGGCCACAGGCAAACCACCCACCTGCTCCAGCCCATCAGTTGTCGCCTTTCCCTCAGCCTGCGTGGTGCGTCCGGATTGCCTGCCTCCCACTCCCCCCCCCGTGCCTCTGTCTCCATCTTCTGCCAGTGCCACCGCATGAAGACAAACCTCCCACAGTCGGCCGCCACTCCAGTCCACTGATTCTTGACTTTGCCACGGCCTGCACAGCGCGTCCAGATTGCGGGCCTCCCCTGCCTCTGCCTCCGCCTGCTGCTTGGTCAGCTAATCAACTCACCTGCCCTATGTGGGCTGTGACTGCTGCCGGACACGGTTGGCCCTGTCATTTGCCGACTCCTGTGCTAGCCATGCCCATCCCTTCACTAGGGCTTATTTTTGGGTAGGGCTTATATTAGACGCACACTTAAAAATCAGGCAAGGTATTATTTTTGGGGACACACGGTATGACTGGTTGTTTAACAACTGTCCAAAAGTATGATAACTTGGAAAGCACTTCTGACCATCATAATACGTTGTGCTCCCTTCTCCCTGAAGCCACATGACCACTTGTCAGGCACTTGGCAATTGGTTGAATTTATGACTTGTTGCAGTGTCCCATAGACACAAAACTGCAATGTGTGATATTTTTTCGTGGTTTCTGAGGAAAAACGCCTACTTGGGGGCTTTTTAAAGTATTTGCTTAACATCTGTAATTTGCTTGATGACCATCATAAAAGCAGTAAAAAAAAACCAATCAGGTCTGGTCCAGTTGATCCCTTGACTTATGACCACAACAATTTATAACCAAAACATGGGTCCCAATTGTGGTCATAAGGCAAGTTACCTGTACTTGTAAGCTGCCTTTTAACACTCTTAAAATAAAGTTTTTATTTCTCTTCTAGTTCTTGAATTAAATCTTGATTAATGGAGAAAAATTGAGTTTCTTCTGTTAGATTTCTAGCATTGGTTAATACATTTTCACATTAATTTTAGGTTGTTACAGAATAGTTTGCCACAAAATGAAATTTCAACTCCAGGTGGGTCTGATTCCATAAATGTATGCCATGTAATGTAATAATTTGATTTTAAAAAATATACTTGCTATTTCTCAAGTCTGCTATCAAATTGTGTTATTTTAAAAACTGAGGGGCTTGGGGTTCACCAACTTTCTTTGGACTTTGAGATTTCTCAAAATGGAGTGTTGGATTTAGAGAAATTGCATGACCTCTTGTAAAGGAAGAAAGTGTTTGTATAATGGTATCAAAAACTTGATGTGTACAAATACTTCAGCAACATATGGCTGCTTCCTTCTCTAAAATATATTCTGACTATAACAGTTCAACTCTGCTTTTAAACTCTACATCTGAAAAATATTATCAAATGCATTTTGTGTGTGCACTCAGAAACCATAGAAGTTCATTAGCTTTTAATTGGCAAGTGAACATTAAAGCCTTATGTTAGCATGTTGATTGAATCCAATATTTGTATGGGTAAAGTGAGACGGCTGTGTGTGAAGTAGGTAGGGCTACACACATTATTGCTGATGGGCTTTGAAAGCCAAGAAGGATTATAGAAAGCAAGAGCCAAGAGAAAAAGTGGAAGGAATTTATGAGCATTAGATCGGGGATTAGCACGGTAGCGGGGGGGAGGGGGGATGCACTGGCCAGATACCTGAAGGATTGTCATAAAGAACAAAGAAAGATTTGTTTCTGTGTCCAAGAAGGCAAAACCTGATCTAATAGCATGATGTTAACAGAATAAGATATTTCAGCTCAGTGTCAGGGGAAAAAAAGTATTGGTAATTATTTATTTTGCTCTGCTGTTGAGATTTATAAATGAAGAAGCCAGATAATACTTCAAGATGCTTTACTATGGATTTCAAACATTGAGCTAAGTGAGCTAAATCGCTTGCAAGGTCACCACTCTGATATTGGGGATTAAAACTACCGGTAGATGTGAGAGCTGGACAGGACCAGATATTTTGAGCAGAGAGGAAAGCATATCTAAATAAGGGTATGCCAAAAGAGGGGAACAAGTGGGAGTTGGAAAAGAAAGGAAAAAAATAATTTTGTGGAAGCTTAATGTATGAGAATAGAGATGAGATTTAACATATAAGATGCATTGCATTCATAGAAGGTAACTTTTCTTCCTTCAATATTGCAGTGTAGAGCAGGCTGTCTGGAAAGCGGGAGAGCGTTTAAGAAGGATTTAGGGCAGTGATGGCTAACCTTTTTGCCATCGCGTGCCAAAAGCAGGGGGAACATGGGAGGCTCACGCATGCGTGTGCCCACACTCATAATTCTATGCTCCCTGCCCCCCCTGCACATGCACGTGTGACCCCCCTGCACTCACCACGTTTTTGGCACATGATGGCACAGTTGGCCTGGTAGGCCCGTGGGGGGAGAGCCAGATTCACTTAACCACGTTACTAACTTATCAAGTGCAGTGTTTCATTTAACAACTGTGGCAAGAAAAGTTGTAAAATAGGGCAAACATCACATTAACAAATGTCTTAATATAATGAGATTGCAATCTAAATCTCTCCTTGTTTATAAGGTTTAAAATTTTCTCTTTTGTGTCGGCCTAACTTGAAAATGTGAACATAAACATAGATTCTTCTCTAAAATCTAGTTTAGCTCTCTGTAATCTTCCTTGGGGAACAGGGCTTACCTGGCTCTCCAGATGCATTGGATAAGAACTGCCAACATCCTCAACCAAAATAGCAAGCAGGTGTGTCAAGTGTAGATGATGGAGTTGTAGTTAGAACATCTGGAAGGCCTTGCATAGGGTAAAATTGGTTTTGAAATGTCCAGTGTTTTGGTACAGTATTACTTCTGATAATTGGTACCCACTTTTACACATCTAACAGTATATTTTTCTGTAGTTGGTGTTTTGCAGCAATGTAATCCTCAGCTGTCTAATCAGTTGGCTTCTAAAAATGATTCAGACTGTCCCTACCAGAGTCAGGTAACTAAAAATAGAATTTATTATTAAATATACCATGATATTAAAAAATCCCATTTATACATGCATTTTTCTTTGTTAATTGTACAGCTATAGATGGAGATCTGATACGTTTTATGTTTAAGCAGTTATGATTGTAATGTTTTCCTTTTACATTTTAATGGCATTAAAATATGCCATTATTCAAATAACTACTGTTTGGAATTCTTAGATAGTGTTAAGACTCAGCTTGCCAAAGCATTACCAAATATAACTTTTCCCATTTGCATGTTTAAAAATGTCCACATCAAGGGAAAAAAAAAATTGGCTGAACATTTATAGCTCTGCCCTATCCAGTGTTCTCACCACATCACCAGATGGCTCTTTGAAGCCTGCAGGCAGGTTGGGATGCAATGTTTTGGCCCCACCCAAGTAGCAGTTGCCCACCCTTGGCCTAAAACATCATTATCAATGTTTTTTCTAAGTTTGGATATCCTGAAAAACCGTGGCTCTTCAAAAGAAACTGCAGCCTTTTAAGAGGAAGGGAAAAAGAATTGCAAGTCAAAAGACTTCAGCTAGATTCCTTTAGACTTCATTTTAACACAGATGGAAATCCTTTTCTGAGCTCCATTCTCGAGTGCCCTGCCAGACAGTAAGACAAGGCTAAAGAATGCTGGGGCTTAAAAATTCAGTTTATAATCTAAGAAAAGTATTTTGGATAAAATATGTTGGATTATGTAAAATATTTTGGGAAAGAAGATAAAATTTATTTCACAATTGTTTTTGTTGGGTCTATAGATTGTATTGTTATAGAGATTAAGTTGATTTTAAATTTAATAACAGTAGTAAGGTTTTCTGGTGGCGCAGTATTGGAAGAAGGAAGATTTGTCTACTATTGAAGAATGGACACTAGAAGTAATGAATATAGCCGAGATGGCCA
>JANHZT010005192.1:276030-292972 GCA_032468215.1 Stegonotus admiraltiensis
GAGTGCCAACCCTTGTCAAGTTGGAGTAATTAGCTGATAAGGTTTTTTTGTTTTGAAAGTAAACCGTGTTGGTGTAGCTGGTGTGTGTGTGTAACTTGTTTCTGGAATTCGGATGCGGGGGGGGACAGAACACTTAGGCATCTTTAAAACGAATTTATGTCAATAACATGATTTGTTCATTTTATAGCATTTCTAGGCTTTCCAATCCCAACATAGTACTTTAGTTTCTATTGATTTCAAAAAATGATTTCATCTGAAACTGCGACAAGCCACTATTTGCAGAAGGCAAATGCTGTACAAGTTAAAACCCACCAAGACTGTTATCATGATGCAGATGTTCTTTGTGTCTTTCCAGAACGTATTACAAGGTATAACATGTGCAAAATGGATGAGTCTTCCAAAGAAGACAAAAAGGCACAAGACTTCAATCACTGATGTAATCTATTGAAAAGAAGAATAGATAAATTCAGAAATAAATACTAAATCCAAGTCAAAGGAGGAAAACTGCTTGTCATAATGACGAGTCTTAAGATTGCTTTAACACACACACACTTCTCTGAAGTTCCCCTGGTGCTCTTTGGGCTTGGTTGTTTGCTTGCAGACGTTTCATTACCCAACTTGGTAACATCATCCGTGCGTGTTTGTACAGGATAGCTTGCCCTGCCAGTTTTGGTGGGAATGTGGTTTCCTCTTTGGTTCCTTGATTACAGTATTATTTTTTTGCCTGATTATTTGTCTACTGCTGATCTCTACTTATCTGAATATTGGCTGCTAGAGGGAAGGCACTCTAATCTTTTTGTCTGCTTCCTAAATATGTTATCGTGTCTTTTGAACATGTAAATATGGGTTATCTCTATCTCTACACACACTGTTACAGCTTCTAACTTCCAAGAGTTGCCTGTTATATATTTAATCACATACTTACCAAGAAAGGAAGTAGGTATACAGCTGGTTCTTCAAACAGTGCAAGTGTCAGGACTACAAAAATGAAGAAATAAGTACCAGCTTGCATGGCCCAATGGTTATAGAGATAATAAAGCCTGAGTAAAGAAAACATATGGGAATGATTGGAACATTGGTTTAAAAAAAGCAAGTAGGTTCAAACAAGAACCCTTAGCTTGTTCTAACAATTAAAAAAACTATAATTATAGATATTGCAAAGACTATGAACTTGTTTTTCAACAAAATATGAGACATTGCTCTCAACATTTCATAAAAATGAGTCCTTGATATTACTCTGAAGTTGTTTCTAGGTCAATGAAAACATGTCCTTTAGAACTTGGGAAAAGAACTACTAGAAAAGCCAAGATTGCATACTGCATAATAGCAATAGCACTTAGACTTACATACCACTTTACAGTGCTTTACAGCTCTTTCTAAGTGGTCTACAGAGTCAGCATATTGTCACCACCAATCTGGCTCCTCATTTTACCCACCTAGGAAGGATGGAAGGCTGAGTCAACCTTGAGCCTGGTGAGATTTGAACTGCCAAATTGCAGGCAGCTGGCAGGCAGCAGAAGTAGCTTGCAGTACTGCATTCTAACCACTGTACTACTGTGGCTCTTAAGATACTTTTAAGAAATATGTTATTTCTGACTTAAGTCAAATAAAAGACCTTAATTCTGTCATTTACTATTCTGATACTAAGGAATAAAACAATACCCCAAGCCATGATAAGATAGAATCAAATTGTACATTTAAAGGTTTGGAAAGGTCTGGATGGAGGAAGTCTTCTCTGACTCTGCACATAGCAGCAAATTAGAGTGTCTTTGGAAGAATATGGCACCAGCCTTAGCTTAAGGTCTCTGCAAACGCTTGGTGAAAAATTGAAAATAATAGAACCCAATTATCCATTAATATCTTCTGCGCTGTAACTTAAACTCACCAGATCTAAACTTGCACTAAAACACAGGACAAGCTATGGAGAACTTGCTCTGGCTACACACAACAAAATAGACACTAAGCAAGTATCCCTGTGGAGAAGATCTAAAGCTGCAGCAGCGCCGCTAAAGGGTTATTCATCCCTCTAGACTCACAAAGAGGGGTGCACTTAGCCCCTTAACAGTGACTTAGCTATGCTAAGAAGTACATGGGGCACACTTCATTTCTGGCATTTCTCAAAGACTTCAAAATCTCAGAGTCTTAGACCAGTGATGGCTAACCTTTTTGCTGTCGTGTGCCAAAAGTGGGGATCATGGGGGGGGGTTGCGCATGCGTGTGCCCATACCGATAATTCAATGCACCCCACCCCCGCACATGCATGCGTAATCCCCCCCACACGCTACCCCCACTTTTGGCACGCGATGGCATGGTGGGCCCGGTAGGCCTGTTTTTTGCCCTCCCCAGGCTCCAGAGGTTTCTTGGAGCCTGGGGAGGGTGAAAATGGCCTTCAATCCCCCACCCGGGAGGTCCTCCGGAGGCTGGAAACAGCCCATTTCCTGACTTCAGGTGGGCCTGGAAGGGCGGAAAATTAGCTGGCCGGCGCGCATATGCACGCTGGAGCTGAGTAGGGCAACGCTCGCGTGCCCACAGATATGGCTCTGCGTGCCCCTGTGGCACCCATGCCATAGGTTCGTCATCATGGTCTTAGACCTTCACATTACTCAATCAAACTATATTGTATATAAACACACAGACTCAGAAAAAAGCCAGCAAGTAGTTTCAATAATTATTATTTCAACTTTATTTTAAAAGAGTAGCAATACTTTTAACTACATTTGGATCCAAATGTGAAGGAAACTGGAGACAATTAAAGCACCGAAGTTAATTTCATTCAATATGACTAATGCTTATTGTTTAGAGCCAAACCTTTGGCTGCATAGCTTGAAAAAAAATCTTTAGTGATGACTTAGAATGCTTATGCTTAATAACATATCCCTTTACACTGCACTTCAGAATTGTTGTAACCCTGGCTTTACCTGATCGCCTTTGGTGAAGTCTCAAATGGGATGTTCCTATTATATTGGGCATCGTAGACATATGCCGCCGCCAAGAGAAGGCTCTATTGATAAAACAAAGAAATAAGGTTTATTCAATATGGGTGAATTTTAACTGCTGCACTCAATAGGTAGATTAGCTTCTTAACAAACTTTTCCTTTTTTTGCCCCTTCAGAACTTGCTAAACTCAACTCCAAGCATTGCTTAGCACTGGCTACTCTATGAAATGCAAGTTGTAGTTCAGCAATTTCTGTAAAGCTGTCAGTTCCTCACCTCTATACTACAATAGCATTTCATTCTTTTGTTACTAGAAAGCAGTATGATTACAGCATAGCACATTTTAGCCCCAGCCTTGTTATATATAGTTAATGATATCAATCAGTGATGGCAGCATTTATTCACAATAAATGTGAAAATAAAATGAATGTGGCGAGTATGTACGAGCGATGGCAGTGTTTATTTTCTATAAGAAACTGTTGCTGAATATGTAACATTACCGTGTTTCCCCAAAAATAAGACCCTGTCTTATATTTTTTTGAACCCTGAAATAAGTGCTTGGCCTTATTGCCATGCACTCAAAAGCCCAATTGGGTTTATTATCAAGGGATGTCTTATTTTGGGGAAAACAGGGTAGTTCTGTGTCCACACCATGAGTAGTAAATTTCATTAAATTCAACAGATCAGACTTGTAAATCAACATTCACAGGACTGCATGATAAACTAATTTTAGCTATCTCTTCTAAAGTTTACAGCATAAAAATACACAGGGTTTAGAGTCCCTTGTGATGTCTCTTGGAAATCAATCTGAACTTTTAAGACTGACATCCTGTCCTAATTTAAAGGGCTTGCAGCAAAACATTTACTGATGGATGATTTACAGACCCATATATCAGCAAACACTATGCAAGACAACAATAGTAGAGATTGCTTTACCTGCATGGTTTAGTTATTAAAATGTAATCGTTAACTTTTTTTATTACTTAAGTAGTGGTCTCGGGGGGGGGGAAAGTCTGGCACAAAAGTTCTGACTGCTCAGAGAGGTCATCCTATTTAGAATGAGAGTACGAAGAAGAGGATGAAACATAGCATAATTTATTTTATGCTCCTCTTTTTCAATTACACACACACACACACACACACATATATAAGGCAGTGCTCATCTCCGTTTCAAAGCCGAAGAGCCAGCGCTGTCTGAAAATGTCTCTGTGGTCATGTGGCCAGCATGACTAAATGCCAAAGGTGCACGGAATGCTGTTACCTTCCCACCAAAGGTGGTCCCTATTTTTTATGTGCTTTCAAACTCCTAGGTTAGCAGAAGCTGGGACAACTAACAGGGGCTCACCACGTTATGCCGCACTAGGGATTTGAACCACTGACCTGCCGACCTTTTGATCGACAAGCTCAGCATCTTAGCCACCTGGTTTTAGTTTAACCCAGCAACCTGGGGACTTTAAACCAGAAATTGGGTTTGGTCCAGCTGCTGCCTCAACTCAATCTCATAGTGATACTTGGAAATTCCTTGAAGCAGCAACTCCCAGAGAAGAGTGGAGAATTTGTGACCCTCCAAATTTGGCTGAAGTTTAACTCTGTTGCTTCACTCAGAATGAACCAATATGAAGAATGCTGGGAATCAGAATCCACCAACATCCAGTTCATTATAGAGCCGTGGTGGCACAGTGGTTAGAATGCAGTACTGTAGGCTGACTCTGCTGCCTGCCAGGAGTTTGATCTTGACTGGCTGAAAGTTGATTCAGCCTTCCAGCCTTCCAAGGTCAGTAAAATGAGGACCCAGGGGGGCAATATGCTGACTCTGTAAGCCACTGTAAAGCACTATGAAGCAGTATATAAGTCTAAGTGCTATTGCTATTACAGCTTCACTTGCTAGTTTCTGAAGAGTTCTCTCTTGAATGCAGTGAAGAAAATGTGGAACAGAAGCCACAGATAACATTCTTGCTTACTGTGGGTGTAACAATCCTGACTTTTTTTTTTCACCAGAGGAGTACACATCTTAAGAGGAATAAAGGTACCTTGTTCATTAACTAATCACACTCATTAGTCACTTGCCAACCTTAATGGAAGCGTATGGATTCCCTTCAAGATGAGAGCTAGTCACTGCAGAATGATGTAGTATCTTTCTATGAGCATGCAACCCCTCTATAGGCATGCAACCCCTCTATAGCTACAGCCTCGGAGAAAGATTCCAATGCTATTGCAACAAAGCCTCATTTCAGATGTCCAGAAATAAGAACTGGGAGGAAGAATTCAAATGAGCGCCCCATTAGGCTTCTTTAGGTTACAAAGGAGCTATTATTGCCGAAATTACTATTTTTTAAAACCCTTCTTTTAGAGCTGAACTGGAAAACTCCCACCCACTCATTCTACTCTATTTTGGTTGTCATGTAGAATGTCAAAGGCCTGCAGTTTAACTCATCAGATTGAATTCTCCTCCAACTTCAGTCTGGACCTTCAGCTCAGATATTATTCTCACATTTGGATGTGTACCTGAAGCTACCCAGGTACCACCTTAAGAACAAGACAAGCAAAATTTTATGCTATATCTCAAGCTTGATGACAGGGAGCAGAGTGTACCTGTGCATGTTTCACCAGCAGTCTAGTGCCTGGAATACCTGTGAAATTCAGAACTATTGATAAAACTCATGTCTTAATCTCCAAAGCAATCTCAAATTGTATGTCTAGTTTAAACACTGCTAAACTGGCAAAAACCTGTTAAAATAAGGAACAAAATAACAAAATATTTTGTGTAACAAAATAACACAGTTGGAAGGGACCTTGGGAGGTCTTATAGTCTAATCCTTGGCTCAAGCAGGAACCTTCTGTTTCAGACAAATGGTTATCCAATCTCTTCTTAAAAACTTCCAGTGTTGGAGCATCTACAACTTCTGGAGGCAAGTCATTCCACTGATTACTTTTTCTAACTATCCAGATATTTCTCCTTGTTTCTAGGTTGGTTCTCTCCTTGATTAAAGCAGCAAATGCTTTTTTGAAGATCCATTACATGCAAACTATTTGCTCATACCTTTGCTTTATTGGCCTTTTTCATTTATACCCTCATTGCCAAGAACAAATTACATTTAAAGGCTATCCTTCATCACTGATGGAACTCAGAATGTATATATAAGCTAATTGGATGTCTTCTATTCATTTCTTGATCATATTAATTTAGTTTCTATGAAAGTGTTGCATCATGTATTTTTACACCCTGATCAGATTTAAGACTTGACTGTATTGTGGAAACGTATTGTACCATAGTATATAATGCATATTATCCTTTTAGCTACTTTTTAAAACAACCCATTTGTTGAAGCTGCCAGAATACAAACCATTTCAATTGTTCCTTTGGAAGTACTACAGATTGAGAAAACTGCAGGCATTAGTATTAATATTAGAAAGTGGTTAACTTTCACTATAGTCAGAAGCAAGGGGACACAATTAATGCTGTCCATGCACCATCGTCTTTCCTCCCTCTCTTTTACAATAGTTACTATTTAATTTGGAAAAAAACAGAAATACTATCACATGCAACTACAGTATCTTATCAAGTCCATTTGTCCATGTGAACTAATAATGCCTTCTTTGCGAATTTCCAATAACTCACTAGGTAGCTGTCACAATGATGCCCATGTATATCCACTTTTATCCACTGGAACAACACATGCTCCCATGGGACCAAAACACGTGTTCCAACCTTTGGCCCCTGCCTAACCAGGCAAGACAGTGGTGAGCCAGCAACAAATTAATTTATTTGTCCATTCTATGTTCCTATTAGGGTCAGTTTGGTATGGGGGTTAAGGCATCAGGGTAGAAACCTGAAGACCATGAGTTCTATGAGGTCTTAGGCACAAAAGGCAGTGGCCAGTCATTCTCTCCCAGCCCTTGGAAGGAAGTAATAGAAAATCACTTCTGAGAAATCTTGCCAAGAAAACTGCAGGAACTCAGAAATCAACACAGACTTAGAAGCATCCCCACCAAAAAAAAAAAAGTTCCTATTATACTTCGCTATCTTAACAGTTATACCCCCTAGTTACAATTGATTAAACAGTCTTGAAAAGTGATGCATATATCCATATGTATGGAGCTTCAAATGGCCTGTATAACAATGTGGAAAAAAGCCAAATGCAATTGGGTTTTGGCTCTATCAAGAAAAGTATAGTTTCCAATTACAGAATTTTACATGAGTTGGTTGAATCCCACTTTAAGAATTGCATTCAAATTCCACTCTTTAAAACAACATAAAAACACAAGGTTCAGAGAAAGGCAATGAGAATGTGCAAGGGATTGAAAAACCAAGTCCTGAAAGGTGATGTAAAAAAACTCTATGTGGTTAGTTTTGAGATAAGGCAACCAGAGGGTGTATAACATTCTGGAGATACCTGAAGGGGTATCACAAAGAATTATCTGAGAACTCAAGATAGAGGATAAAGCTTACAGTACTGTGTGAATGACAGATTATAGCATCCCATCTGTAACATGCAACAGTGCAGCCCATTCACTTGCTCAAGCAAATGCCTAGGACAAAAGAATCACACCAGTCTCATCAGCAAAGGCCATGTGCAGATTGAGAACCAGCCGTTCCTGTGATTAAGTGTAGTCAAATGCCTATTTGCCATTTTATGGGTTGGAAAAGTAAGATCACATACTTAAAAAAAAAGGGGGGGGAATCTGGAAAAGAAAGTTATTTTCTGTGATGTGAACAAATCAAATTTCTGAAGAAGCTTTTGACAAAGTCCAGTTTATTACAGAATGGAGCATTCCTGTGATGGAGAAGGCATTCTTGGCCTTTAGGGCAGCTTCTGCTTTCAATTAGGACATTTGCAACAACCAGCAAAATAACAAAAGATATTTCAAGTATTTTTAAGTAAAAAATAAATAAAATCAATAGTAGCTATGTTGGCTTACAGGGGAGGAAAAAGCCAGCAACTAATTTCAACCAGTCAAAATACATAAGGCTATGGGTGTTTTTGAATTAATCAGAGATGTCCTTCTTCTTTGTCCATCTTCAGTCCACAGTACATACCCCTGAAATGAAGGCAAATATTTGTGTCCCAGGATAATGACTGGATTGGTCACTGGGACCAGAAGTTTAGTCTTCTGAGCTTTTGGACTCATGCTGGAGCCCATCCTCAAGGAATTTCTCTCTACCAGAATGTGTCTCACATCCTGGGACACATACATTGTGGTAGACACATTCTGGTGAGAGAGAAGTTCCCTGAGGATGCACTCCAGCATGAGTCTGAAAGCTCAGAAGATTAAACCTCTGGTTCCAGTAACTGATCCAGACTGGATCCCACACACCCCTGGAAGGCTATGATGGGGCAGGATCTATTACAACACCTTAGAAGAGGGGATTGAGAAGAGTCACAAAAGCCAGGCCCTTAGCTTTCTTTACCTACACCAGACCTCAATTTCCATCATTCCTAAACTGGCTGAGATAGATGGAACTCAAAGGCAAAACAACCCGACGGTACAAAATAAGAGGAGGCCACTTGGCCAGGACCCTTGCTTTCAGCATTTCTTTTACAATATTCGCCCCGCCCAACCAAAGGCTCCGACAGTGTCTCTAACTTGAGCCAAGGAATGCGTAGCAAATGTCTCCTTCAGCTTGCTGAACTCTAGCGCGGTTGCAGAAAAATAGTATAGAGACACAGAGTAACAACGGAGCCCGCCAATCCAAAACAGACCCCGTCTCCCATTCACTCCCCCCCTACCCCCAACCGGTTTATTGGCCCGTAAGGACAAACTTTTCGCGGCATCCCCGACGAACAAAAGATAAGTTTTGCTCGCCTGACATCTGAAACGGAGGATGGCCGGCAACCGGCAAGCGAGCCCCATCCCAAGCGCGAATCCTCTTCAAAGGCGCCCGGGGGATGCCAAAGTAACTGCACTACGCAACCTCCCGCTTGCTTCTCCGCGCAAAAGAGACGCTATTAACGCGTAGTAGAGGAAAGTAGTTTACAAGGCATTTAGAGAGGGGGAAATAGCACAACCTCTGGGGTGGGGAAGGAAGGGGCGACAGGAGCCTTCGGCCTAGAGTCGGGGTACCCGAGCAACGCAGAAGCTGCAGCCCCTCGAAGATGCGCCCCCCCTCCCCCCGGCCGACCACCCCGTAATAGCCACTCTGACGGGGGCTACCTCCTCCTCCTCCTTCGCCGAGTCGCCCATGGCTGCTTTAGGCGGGGCCGCGCCCGGCCTCCCCGACGGCAAGGCAGCGGAGGGCAGCGCCGTCGCCCGAGTTGGAGGGATCTCCGATCGACTTCGACCCGAAGGCTCCATCGCGGAGCAGCCTGGCCGAGGCGCTTTAAGCCCCGGGCGCACGTGACTCGGGACGGCGGAAACAGCTCGCCGCTTGTGGATGGGGAGCGGGATGGGGGGAAAGGAGAGCGCGGCTGAAGGGGTGTTGTACTCCGTGCAACTCGTGAACGCTCGTGTCAGTCAGCCCTAAGGCGAACGTTTCTGCTCCACACCAGATACTCGTTGTATCGGGTGACTGGAATCCCATATCATCTTGATCTCGGAGGGATTGCTTTGGCGCGCGCCGATTAAGATTGTTTTTCGTCGTATCATGGCTGTCATTGAGTGTGGGTGACTTTTCTCCAGAATAAAAGTTGGCAAAAGTTGGCAACTACTCTGAAAAACCCCCAGTGGGGTCCACTGATTCCAGACTTCGTGTCTATAAACCACGCTGGAGCGCCCCTGCTCCTGAAGCCAATGTGCCTTTCGCCAAAATCGTTAAAAGGTCTCTTGAGGGGACCAGAAATTGTGTGATGAGGTTGAGATAATAGAGCGGATCACATAGAACGGCTTTTGGGGAGTGGACTGTAAGGGAATTTGACAAAGGGAAGTGAAAAAAAGAAGTGCCAAATCTCTGTAGGCAATTGAACAGATTTTTATGTGCATTTTTTTTAAAATTGTGGTTGTAGGTTTCAGTGTGTAACAGTGAAACCTTTACTGAAGCTGCAGCCTTTCAGCTATATGGATCTCAATTCTCCTAATTTCCAGTCAGTGTTTCCAATATTAAGCTCAATTTATTTAAGAATAAGAATGTCTTAAATTAAGAATGTCTTAAATTAAAATAAATAATTTTAGATCTTTCCTGGAATAGGAAAGGATGAACTTCTTCATGCAAATGAAAAAAGGTGTCAAGTATTACCTCTTGCTTTTTATTTTTATGGCATTACAGTAAAACTCCTTTACAGGACAGTTCTGTTGGATCAGCTCAAGAGATCCATTCACTCAGCATTCTAATCCCAAAAGTGGGAGCAGCACCAGTGTTCTCAGTAGAGATAGTGACTTCTTGTTATGTCATCACACAAATTTGTGTCATTTGTGTGATAATGTTGTGGCTTCTGCTGGATAGTTAGTGGTTTGCCTAGGTGACATACTTCTGGAAAAGCAACAGACAAATTTTGCAGGCAATATCCCCCCACCTTTAGCTATTTAGTCTGTTTGTTTTGCTTATTGCATTAAACCAGGATTTAAAAGAATTGTTTGAATAAACTAATGTAATCTATGTTTATATGATAGTAAGCAGCCATAAATAGTTACAAACCATCATGAGTGTTTTTGCATTAGAGTTAAACCATGAACAAATAAGTTATATTGTGTTTTAAAGTGATGGATATACATCACAGGCATACTTGGCAAAAGGCCACACATTACATTTCAGATGTCTTCTATTTTAAAACGACTGGAAAGAGGAATTATAATATCTAGCATGAATTATGCTAATCAGTGACGGCAGCTTTCTGTATTTCTTTTCAAGTTACTACATTTTTCTTGTATCTAAGAACCAATCATGATTGAATTGCAGTTTGCAATTTTTCTTTCCATAGATATGAATGGGATTTAGCATTACCTATTGAATTTCTACTTTATATGGAGCCATTAATGGCATAAAAGATTGCCTGAGAGCAACTACAGAAGTTGGTTGCAGGATAAAGGGATGACTACTAGCTACTGGGAATATATGCATGTATTTGTTTTTAACAAGCTAGATGCTGCATTATATATAGCAACATTCTCAGTTTCTGTATCCTGTAATACTGTACGTAATTGTGCTTACCATTCCCCGGAGGCTCAGTGTGAGATCTTTTAAAAATAAATGTTAATTATTCAAATATGAATAATTGATCTCCTAGTTTGAGCATCCTACCACTTAAAGGAAAATATTCTTGCATTGACTTTCACATAGTATGCATTGAAAGGCAATTGTCAGAAAACAAACAATTTTGTTATTTTCAAAAAAAAAATTAAGAGAGAATATCATCAACTAGGAACTAACTGTCAGGGAGAACTTATTTATTAAATTTATATGCTGCCCATTTTACACTGAAAAGTGACCCTAGGCAGCTTTGGCTAAAATGTTATCAGACTTATTTTACCTTTAATTCAGTTTTCAGATTAAAAAAGTTATTTAAAAGGCTTGCAAAATCCTGTAATAAGGCTGTCTTTGCTTTTATGTCATTTGATATAATTAATCTAAATGATGTGACAGAAAAGGAAAAAGGATTGGAAACAGCAAGAGATAAAACAAACTCAGTAGCTAAGGCTTTGTACAAATTCCTTGTGCTAATCAGATGGGAATACTTTAAAGAAGAAGAGGAGTCAAAAGTTGCTGAACACTTTGCTGCTGGTTCTCCTTTAGTCTATTCCTCTGGTAAAAGAGCTGCCTTCTCGGTAGAGCTGATGGGACTGACCCTGATTTCTCTTTCTAAGGCTGCAGCAAAGACTTAGAGCAATTTACCAATATATTCTCTTTGAAGAAGTGATAGGCAGAGAGATGAAAAGTAGAGATGAAAAACACCATGTTTAAAAAGGTACCTCTTTTTATCTACACACAAGAATGAAAATAATAATCAGTACTATGAAAAGCATGGATAGCATCATAACAAAAGGCCTCAATGTGTATTATGTTGTTTATGTGAAGAGATAATTGACACACACACTGTCCTATATGTCTGTGTACAAGTATGAAAAGCAAAGATAATTCTGTAAGGCAGCAACATCTGGCAGGGAGATTAAAAAAACAAGAGGACAATCAGTGTTTCTTGCCTGAACTCCTGCCCTTATTTTAAAAGGAAAAGGGGTGTGGCTTTGATCATAGGAATGAGGCTGTCATCTTGACTTTTTTGACCCCTTCTTGCCCCCGTGCACAACCCTAGTATAGACAGTCTTTTTGTGGTTCAGTTGCTTCCACTTCTTTGTTACTTGAAGGACATTATTTTGCCAGGAATATCTGGCACTACCTTGGTCTCCAAATTTTTGTTAGCTCATGCTATTTATTTATTTATTTATTTTATTATTTGTATTTATATACCGCCCTTCTCCCGAAGGACTCAGGGCAGTGTACAGCCAGATTAAAACATACGAATAGAAAATTTTAAAAACAATTTAAAGCTATATTAAACAATTTGGCCCAACTAATTAGAGTCATAATTAGAAAATTAAAAAGAGTTATGCCAGCCCGGCTTGTTGGAATAGAAGAGTTTTGAGGGCATGGCGGAAGGTGCATAGGTCCGGGATCCTACGAATCTCCGAGGGTAATTCATTCCAGAGGGCAGGTGCCCCCACAGAGAAGGCTCTCCCCCTGGGGGTCGCCAGTCAACATTGTCTGACCAAAACCCCCCGAGGAGACCCTCTCTGTGGGAGTGTACTGGCCGGTGGGAGGTTGTTGGTGGCAGAAGGCGGCCAAAACTGGTGTTATGTATACAGGGGCAGAAATATTAGAGTTTGCTTTTGCTAACCTCACATATGTAGTTTTCTTAAATGTGAGATCTACATTGTTATCCCAGGAAATTATTTCAGAACAGCAATGTTTGTCATGTTTTTTTAAAAAAAACCCATATACATTTATAGCTTCCTTACACATGGTTACATGTATAGGTGTTGGGTGTTCTCAAAGACATAGCTACACAAGATAGCTGCAGAGTTGGCAGTGTTTGGAGGTTGTGGTTAGTGCTTGGCTGCAGTTCCCCATCTTGTTTTATTTCTTTGCCATTGGTGGGACTTGGCTTTCTCAAAAAAGGAAGTTTGACTTGCAAAGTATGTTAATGTTAATTTTCCATGGAGTACTTTGGGAATGGCTGAGGAAGCATTTTATTCACATGAGGCCAGAACATAGGAGAGACATAGGAATAGTACAAAACTGTTTACTTAGTTGTATTTAAAGACAGTAGACCCCACCTCTCCGATTACTGTAGATTGTTCCTGATCTTATTCAACTGATCTATGAATTATAGGGTTGAAGGCTAAAAATGAATAGTAATTACTTTTAAAATGCATGTAGCTAAGTTATATCTATTGTGGTAGGGAGAAAAACAATATTATTGCAAGGTGAGGCCAAGTATCTCAGCACTCCAAAACTTTTAGAAAAATTGAACAGCTGTGGTTACAGGACCCATTTAGCCATATCTTACATAATAAATTATAAATCTAATTTTCTGAGTTTGCATGTCATATTGAACCATAAACTAACCATATGGATTGGATTTGTGCAACACATTAGGCAAAATATGTTTGGCTAGTCTCTAAACTCAATGAGGCCTCAAAATCTGGACTCAGTCTATTTGTATATTCAGAATTTCTATCAAATTAAAGTAAACTGTATAGGATTAGATTTATCTATAATACTGCAAATAAGATTTAGGGCAAAAGAAATATCTAGTCATAGTGAGCATAGCCAGTTTGAATGATCCTACCCAATTTGGGTCTATCTAGGAATGTTAGATTGACCCAAAACATCTGCCTGTTATCAATCTGAGGAAAGTTGGTAGTCATAACAATTTATAGGAAAAGGGTGCACATGTCCGCAGTATAAAATAGCTCTGACTGTAGAAGCAATTCCAATCTCTAATTAACAAAACTTCATCTTCTAGAACAGGGGTGTCAAACTTGCGGCCTGCAGGCTGGATGCATCATGTGCTGGCATGGAAGAGGGGAAAAGTCACGATATGTCACATGATACTGCTGTGACACTGTGAGTTTGACAGCCCTATTCTAGAAGATTGCAAGTATATGAAAAAGTTTTCAGTAAAGTCTTATGCTTTTGGAGAGTTTTTCACTGAAAGTACATTGCAACTGGCTGAAACAATTTCAATACTTTTCAGATCTGCTTTAGAAAAAAAATTCATTTTTTTTATAGTTTACACTTACTGCAGTTATGTTAAACACAACTCAAACAGGATCAGGTTCATAGTTTAAAAGATAACAGCACGAGGCACCTTGTTAGCAGGGTAGGTTTGGGTTAATATTTGGTGGTGGAAGTATCAGAGAAAAATAGAGTCATAGGTTACACTGGAGAGTTTAAAAGATATTCCAGAAGAAAGCAAAGAGTTCTATATTGTTGCAAATAAATTGCAAAACATGTTCATGAAATCAAGAAAAGTTGACCTCAACTTTTATACCAATACATTCTTGCTACAAAGTGATGCAACTTGTACATGTTTTCTCAGATATAAATTCCAACAAACTTAATTGGCCCATTTAATCAATATTCAAATTCCTCTTTTGAGGCATTGCTAAGCTATGATTAATAAATTCTGGTTTATTGACAAATCCCAAATACTGGATTCACATAAAATAATGAGTCAGGCAGTAACTGTTTTGAACCATGGATATATTGGGGCTTTGAAAGTACATAGGGGCTTGTCCATAATATAATTGCAATATAATATATTGTGATTTGTTTATTCACAAGATAGCTGCCACAGTCCCAAATGCGCCAACTAGCCTCCAGGTTTTTTTTCTATCATCACAGAGGAATTTTTATTACAGGTTTGAATTTGAAAGTATTTTTATAAATAAATAGGCTAGAGGCTGGTACTTGGTTTTACAAGCGGCTAATTTCTAATATAATGTAATACTTTTTTTGAAAAAAAAATACGAGGGATGAGACAGAGAACTTATAGTTGGCACCAAACAGAAATGCCTATCCTTTATCAAATTGTGGTTTATAAATCACTGTTTGGATTCACATTTCAAGCTACAATATGCTGAAAGATCATGCTATACTTAACTTGGTGCTTTTCAAACTTAACAAGATTAAGGATGTGTGGACTTCAACTCCCAGAATTCGTTAACCAGCATGCTAACTGGAGAACTCTGGGAGTTGAAGTCCACACATCTTTAAATTGCCAAGTTTGAAAAACATCGACCTAAAACGACGTGTTGCCGTATGCGTGTTACTTTTAGTTTTGCTTACTCAAAGGGAAACCATGGATTTCGATAGGATAACTGCAGCCTAATAGCCGCTAGTTGCTGCGCCAAGAACATTCTTAGCTCCCTTTTTTTGCCATTCGGCGCGAGGAGGAGATAAAAGCAGACTGTCCTCTAGCGGGCGCCATATCAGATTGAAGGCGAATGGCAATGGCAATGGCGCTGAGCTCGGAGACCTTGTCTGATCGCTCGGTCAAGCTAGCGGTGTTACTAGCCTTCGCTTCGGGAGTGGTGGTGGGATGGCAGGCGAACAGAGCGCGGAGGTATTACCTCAAGTGGCGGAAGCGGCGGCTACAGGACCAGCTAGCAGCAACTCAGAATAAATTGGAACTCGCGTGAAGCGGTGAGGAAGCCGCCGCAATAGCCCAAGAATGGTGACCGGGAGGAGGTCACGCTGACTGGCAGCGCTTTTTTAGGCCAAAATGCTCATTTGCCCTCGGGCCTTTTAACCCTAGGCCGGGGCAATGAAAAGTTCAAGCGGTGTGATCCCTGCGTTTCAAAGCTGGTTATCAAGAGAAATAGGCCAAATAGCTAACACGCCTAATTTTTGCTATGTTTGCTTTTTTTTTAAATAACCAAATAACTTTTATGATTCTTTGTATCAAAATAAAGGCACAAAGCCTTAATTAATGTTTCAATTTGTACCCTTTTCCTTGATGGGTTTTTGTGTTTTAATACTAATTGCAGAGCCATTATTGGCCATTATTATTTTAGGCAGAGGAAGACCTGTTTCTGTATAATTTTTGCTTATTGAATGCTAGTTGTTCTGGGAGAGCTCTGGGAAGAGAGAATAGTTGCCTCAAACTGCTCATTTTGCAAAAGTTTAACAACAGTCTGGAAATTCATGGTTTTTTTCAAAAGTGGTTGAAATTGCTTTGGGGTTACAAGTTTCAACTTTGTTTACTGGGTTACAATCATACAGTTTCTTTCAGAGCAGCTGAACATATTGCAGGCCTATTTTTAATTAAAACTTATTTTTTGTTAGGTTTTTTTTACTGAAAATATGCTGATTTTTAAATTCAGGGATTTGTTTCTCTAAATACTGTATATATAGACATTTTGTCAGGGTTCCCGCAATGTTTCAATTGACAGTTGTACCAAAATCAACAAACTTCTCAGTGGATGGAACTGTGCCTGATTTTCTTAATGCTGTTCCCAACTACTAAAATTATATCCTTTGCTATATTTTTTAACTTGTATTCTTTTTTGTTTTATATTTTAAATTTTTAAAAAACTTTAAAAGTTATATGGAACTGATTTTCCTTTTTTTTTCACCTGTCAACAGCTGAATATAAATGCCTCAAAAAGAACTACAATCAAGTTTCCATATTTGATGTATATTAATGGACTTCTTTTAAAAATCCTCCTGCATAAACATGGTTTGAAGATATCTATGAAACTGCCATCTCATTTCATGGGACTGATATTTACAAAAAAGTTTAGCATCTGCAGAAAGAAGTCATCTGTCTCTTGAAACTTGTCTGTGTGAACAGCTTAACATTCCCTACTTGGACAACTAATAACTTAAGGATGTTTTATGAATTGGATCTTCCTAACAAGGTTTACATAGAAAATAAATAAGTGCAATGCAATATAGTCTGTGTTAGTTTTTTTTAAAGTTCTTTATTTTGGCTGTGAAATTGAAGACAAGCATAATTTTATATCCTAATATGTGAATTACCACTTACAGACATTAAAGGTTAATCCTAAATTTATTGGCCTGATTCACACGCTAAACCATAATGTGGTTTGTTTTCTGTGGGCTTACTGTATT
>JANHZT010005192.1:320973-334536 GCA_032468215.1 Stegonotus admiraltiensis
AGCCTGGTGAGATTTGAACTTGCAGTAATTGCAAGCAGCAGATGTTAATAACAATGTTTTAGTCCACTGTACTACCAGGGCTCCTACTTGGCAACTAGCTTGTATTTATGACCAATTTCAACATCCTCTGGCCCCATGATTACAATTTGTGATCTTCTCAGCTAGTTTACAACAAACATCATCCATTGGGAAAGCCAGCTTTGCTTAACAACTGTGTGATTTCTTTAATGATTGAAGTAAAAATGGTTTTAAACTCAGGTTTGGTCACATTCTGACTCGCTTAACAACCGCATCTCTTATTGACTAAAATTCTGGTCCCAGTTGTTGTCATAAATTAAGGGCTATTTGCATTCATTTTAGCAATTAAAAGTTGAATAATCTCGAACAGTAGAATGTACCAATTCTAAGTATAATGTTAAATGTAAATTTAATATTTAGTATTTATTGATCCAGTAACCTGACACAAAACATATTATTTATACCATTAGCAATGTTAAAGTGTTTCTATGCTGAACAATTATAAGAACAATATCAATATCAAATAATTTCTATATGTGTTTTTGTGTAATTAGTTTAATTCACAATATTCTATTATCTTGGTGAGTTGAATGGTTGAAGCGAGTTGAATGGTTGAAGTTGAAGTGGTTGTAATGTCAGTAAAAATGAAGGAGGAGAAAAGGGTAATTCTTGTATTATTATAATTAATTTACTACATTTAGTAAATTAATTCTTTCTTATTCACATTTCAAAAACTGGGTCATTAAGGATAATTTATCTTTCCTTTGTCATTTGTCAGCACTAGCCAGTTTTTATAGGTGTAAACTTGAAAAAAGTACAAGACCTGTTTTCCATTGAGTTTTCAAACATTTATGTAATATATAATTAAAAAATGGGTAATTTCTAATGCAGTATCATCAGATGAATGATGATTTTAATGCAAAAAAGATAAAGTTTTAGGATGCCATTGGGGAACAGTACATTATAAATATTCTGCTTCTTCTTCCTCCTAATTAGAGAGACAGTGAATTTCTAAAATCAGTGTTTATCCTGGTATACCATGACACCGTCTATCCACTTCTTCAGTCTGTGTCACTCCCAGAGTACAAGTGGGCAGAAGAAGAATCTGAAGGTACTCGCTGGCGAATAATAGCTGAATTCCTGAAGAAAAACCGAGAAAGAGGGGGCAGTCTATCTTCTCTACTATCATTGGAAAGCCCTCACAAAGCTTTCGATGTCATGGAAACTGCATATGACTTTTTAGGAGAGGCTAGAAAAAATAGTCCTCTAATATGAAAGACATTTGTGGCTATTCATCTACCAATTGCCAAGCCAACACAAACTAATTAAATAGAACTGATAATGTGTTCCAAAATGTTGTATTTTTATCATTTGACTAAAACTTTTATACCAAATTCATAAATGCAATGTATTGATAAACTTTTTTTAAAAAATAACTATCATGTTGGTTATTGATTTGTATATTTATGATGGAAGTAAATGCATCCTAAAGATTTATCGTGTTTTTATCTTTTTTCATGGAGTCATTTTCCTGTTTCTTTATATTTCTTTACATTAAGCAAATTTCATTTGATGAATGTTGGTATCTAACCAACTAACATTGAATGTGAGACAAATGAGTAATGTCAGAAATTATAGTAAATCTTAAGAATCACTTTAAATAAATATCAGAATTGAATCTGTTACAGACATTGCTTTGAACATATATGAACTGAACATGTCTATAACAAATGTTTATGATGATTAGTAAATGGATTTAATTGAACATTATGTTTAATCACTGGCAAAGTCTGAAAAATGCAAGAGTGCGGCAATTTATTGATATCACTGTTGTGGAATGTTAAGAATAGGTAGGAATGTCCCTATTGTAAAAGAAATGTCAATTTATCCTAAAGTTTGAATTATTTATGCATGCCAGATTCAAAGCTTTGTCAGATCCATATTGTGCTGATATCCTGAATAATGAGCCAAAGGTAATTTATTCCATTTTTCCCAACATGTGACCGAAAGTTCTCTTGGGATTTGGTTAAAAGATCTACAGTTCCACAATTTATACAGAAAGTTCTAACTTAGCGACTGCCTCATATAGTGACCATTACAGTAGTATTGAAAAAGTAACTTTGTGGCCAATTCTTGTATTTTTGACCTTCATATATATGTAAAGCAAAGGAAAACTGAAGTCATATAGTGACTGCTTTATTTAATGACCTATTTGCTATCCCAATTGTGGCTGGTAAATGAGAGCTACCTGTATTCCCATTGCTTTTTGCTTGATAAGATGGAAGTAGACTTGACTGAGATCTATGTTGCTATGTTAGTACTTCAGTGGGGTTTATCAACATCTTTTGTTTTTTTATTGTTGCCAGGCGTTCTATTCTCCAGAATGATAAGCAAAGATACTGGTGTAGCCTTTTGAGAATGGAATGAGACTGGTTTGCAGTGTGGGTCACCTCACAAAGTCTCCCACATGGTGTGGAATTCAACTTTTCACAAATGGAAGTTCATTGTGCGTAGGGCTTTCTTCTTGTTTTTGCTGGAAGGCTTAAAAGCATTTTTGAAAGCTGTGTCACAGAATTTGAAAGACCCAATGGAGTACATCTTGAAGCACATACTGGTTGAAAGGTTTAGAGCAGCAGTCCTCAACCTTTCTGGCTGGGCAGCCGGGCAGGGAGTTGGGTGGGGGAAGAGAGGAATGGAACTGTGCAAGGGGGAGGTGTGAGCATGCCCAGCTCCATTTGTGCAAGTGATGCTGCGAGTGTAAGTGTCTGCCACTTGTGGAGTCCAGTTCTAAATAGGATGCTGCCTGGTAGTGGGCTGCAGCCCAGGGGTTGGGGACCCTTGGTTTAGAGGAGAGAGGGGAAATCGCTTCGTTTTCATTATCTACCTATATAAACTACTTCTTTCAGAAACTCACCCTTGGATTTTGCCCTGAACTCCAGGTACAGATCTCACAAAATTAAATGACAATTGCCTTTCTTAATCTGCATTATGATCCCGAAGCAGAAATATAGCTGTAGAGAAGAAACTGGTTCAACAAGGCTAGCTAGAAGTACTCATATTTTTGGATGTGTTCCCAATCAATTAACAGCAAGACAATGGAATCAGTTCAACCAAACATGTTGGTGCTGCGCTTAAAATAGTTAGAAAATAGGTTGCTGTTCAATTAATAGGCTTACATTCCTTGCCTCAAACTACAAAGTTAAAATATGTGTATAATCAAACATACTTTGCACTTCACTGTGTATATGTCTTTCTCTCAGACCAGGAACATGTAGAAAATGAGCATGTTTTTTCTCTATAGGGGTGTGTCTGTATATGTTTATCGAAGGGAAGCATAATTTCTAATGTGTTAATGCAAAACATCCATTCTGGGTGTATCTTTGTATACAGAAAACCAGTGGCTTGTAAACAGTTACAGCAAAGTAGATTTATAGAATGTTTACATCTGATGGGTATAAATGAAGCACATCTCATTTTATTTCAAATGTATATACTATTCTCAAAAATATAGACGAATGGTACCTGAACTAATGTGCTCCATCCAATAAACCAAACCTCATAGCAATCCTTGTTTAGTATGTAGTTACTAGGCTTTCACTATGAACTATCCCAAGGAGAAAATGCTCAGAAAAATGAAAGAATGTGCTGAAACAAAATAACATAAACTGTTTAACTTCTTGGCATGAAGTTCAATTTCATTTGCATTGGAGTTAAAAACAAGCTTTTGATCAGCAATATGAGAACAGTAACTAGGGAGGAAAACAGCCAAGTCTTTATTACCAAAATACTGTACTATGGTTCAGTAACCAGTTCAGTGATTATTTACCCATCCTTTGGGAAAGATTGTACAAGTGAAATTATATGTTTCATGGTTCTTATACAATGCATTCCTGTGCCCACTTGGTGGCATCTTCGTACTTGGCATTAGTTGAAGGATTGGCGAAAGATGCTCAAATGCAGTACAAATTAATTTCCCTGGTACTTCCTGCTCCCCATTAAAAAGAAAGGCCATATAAGTGCCAAAAACAGATTGCATTCTTTAGAACGGTGAATACATGAATTCAAGGCTAGCACTGACAATCAGTTCCTGAAGCCATATGATTGTTGCTCAAGAATGTACTCCAATGTATTGATTTCTGAACAAAACAACAAAACAGCCATCAATTCTACAGCAGGTTTTAGGTTCTTCCGCTTTCTGCCTGTTCTCTATTGCTGTTCTCTATTGCTAGCCCTCCCTGTTGGCTTCTAGCAGTACGCTCACTTGTAAGTAGCTCTTAAGCAGCAAAACCTTCCAAAATAAGCAGTTAAAAAAACCCCTTGATTTTTAATCCTTTCTGCTGTAGGAGTGGTCACATAGCCCAACTAATTCAGAGGTTTAAGAGTGGAAGACAAGAACACAGGTAAGAAAGCAATAGCTTGATTTTATTCAGCACTGGCTAGATTGCACTTGTATGCTGTGTATAGTTCTCCGTACTGTATTTCAAGAGATGTGGAGAAGTTAGAGGGAGTTGGAGAGAACAGCTGTAGGATGAGATGAGGACCTGCAAGCATCTTCTATGAGCTGAGGATATTTAGGGTGCAAAACAGTGGTGGGTTTCTACCGGTTCGCCCCGGTTTGGGGGAACCGGTAGTGGCGATGGGAGGCTCGCCCACCCTCCCAGATGTCATCATGGAAGCTCTGCACATGTGCAGAAGGTTCTGTACATGCACAGAGGTGCTGCACACGAGCAAAATGAGCGCACACGCGTGCTCCCCGTTCCAAACTGGTAGTGAAGGTAAGTGGAACCCACTACTGGTGCAAAACTAAATAAGTGTAAGGGAAAACAAAAAAGCTCTTCTCTTTTGAAGCAGCGGGACACAAGTAGGGAGAAATCAAGAAAAAATTGAGCTCAATATTAGGAGTAACTTCCTAAAATTAAAAACACAACTTGTTCTATTGGAGTTTTTAAAACAGGCTCAGCTGAAAAGTCCATTTTTGGGGGATGACTTACCAAATTCCTCCATTAGACAAGCTAGAACAATGTTTTTCAACCTTGGAAACTGCTGGTTGGGGAACTCTGGGGCTTGAAGTCCACACATCTTAAAGGTGCCAAGATTGAGAGACACCGGACTAGAGGATATGTTAGATTTCTTGCATTATCATTCTTAGAGGCAGACTTGTTGATTCAGAATGCAGATAGATAGCAAGAAACTTGCCAGTTGCAATGCTTAGGAATGAAACCAAAAGAAAACTTGAGCCTCAAAAAGAACCTTTTTAGAAAGAGTCAGAATCTGTAGGTTCATCTCCTTCCGATACCAAAGGATATTTAATCACACACAAATATATCCACCAGGATAATTGACCTCTGATCTCTTATGGATGAACTGCCTTAGTCTTGGTGGTGTATGAAATTCTTCCACGATGACTAGAGCTACCTGCCAGGCTGGAACTGATTTCACCTTTGACGTCCCTATGGGTGTGCCACTGGATACTATTTTAAGCTTCACATGCCAACAGTTCTGCTGCAGAAGTAATTGTGGATAGCAGATCGTAACAACAACTACACAGAGACAATAGAAATGGATTCCAAAACTTCAGGAGCGACGCCTGGCTGCCCAGCACTTGAAGAGATTCCTTCTGGACTGGCCATTTTTAAAACGATACCATATGCCTTAATCTTGCCAGAGCTGGTAAGTCAACTAACTTAATTTTGTTGTATTTTTTAAAATTCCTATCTCCAATTTAACATTGAGAAATTTTGCACACTATGTGCTGTCACTATAGGAACACAAATAGTACACAAAGTCATATTGATGACTCCTGGTAATAGTTACTTGTATGATATATGCAGATTTATGCATATATGTTTTTATGCTGATTATGCTCATAGTTAATGGAAGATTTATTTGAAGATTGGTAAACTTTCCATACTGCATTTTAGGAATCAAGAATTGCATATTTTGATCAGCTGTTCATCAAAGCACATGCCATATATCTGCTTCCCACTGCTCTTAAAATGTGCACTTTAATTATTTAAGGAGTTGAAACATCTATCCACAGTTAACATACAGTACAAAGTTGTACCTTTGTTAGAAAAGAGCTGTGTTAATCTAAAGGAACAGGTGGTAGTCCTTGATTTAAAACCACAATGGGGACCATAATTTCTGTTGCTAAGCAAGACATGTATTAAGTAAGTTGCACCTGATTTTCTGACCTTTTGGCCATGGTTGTTAAGTGAATCATGCAGCTGATAAACAAATCAAGCTTTCTCCATTAACTTTGCTTGTTGGAAGCTAATCGGGAATGTCATAAATGGTGATCAGAAGACCCCAGGGTGCTGCAGCTACCATAAATGCATGTTGGTTGCTAAGCACCTAAATTTTAATCACATGACTATAGAGATGCAGTGATTGTCATAAGTGTGAGGACTTATAGATATAAGGACATAAGTATAAATTCATAGACTTCTTTATATCTATTTATCTATATATATCTCTATATATATTCTTTATATATTCATATATGTAAAGTATATAATACCAAAACTAGTACTAGTATATAATACCATAACAGACATAAGCTGATCAAATGTCACTCTTTGTTCCTAATTTTCAGAAAAGTCTAGCTAGAAACCATTTCAGCAAAGGAATGATTAGCTTGGAGATATTAATATTGCATTACAGTATTCAATCCGGTTTACAAGGCTTGTGGATTTTTTCCTCCACCCTCCCTAATTACTCTCAGATTATTCAGGCTGACTGGTGTGAAGTTGGGTAAGATGCTGTGCTCATACAGGACTTGCTTTCTGAAGATATGGGTCAATATTTTTCAAACAGTGAATTGTGGAGACAATAATCCAAAGATCATTGATTTACAGGCTAGTTATAGCTAGGCATGTGATTTGGATAAAGATTGATTCCACTAAAAGTGCTTCATAGGGGAGAAAGAGTAGAGCTGATTAATTCAGGGGTAACAGCAGGAAGGTCCATGCAGCAACTTAGAACATTCCTTAATTTATTAATGAATTTGAGTTCGTTAAAAAAACCAAAATAATAGCATATCTAAAGAAGAGAGATGGAAGCATTGCCACTTTCAGTCTAGTTCAGGGGTCTCAAACCTTGGCAACTTTAAGCTTTGCTGGCTGTGGAATTCTGGGAGTTGAAGTCCACCAGGCTTAAAGTTGCCAAGATTGGAGACTCCTGGTCTAGTTCATTAAACAGGATTCTCCAGACTTTGTACAGGGCTGTTTGTAGGGGAGAAGAAAAGAGGAAGAGAGAGGAGCAGGACCTTCTGCCCTTTCACCCATTCCTACTCCTAGTAAGTCTCTAGATTTGAGCCACAAAAAATTATTATGCTATGTCAGTCTTGTCAAGGTTTGGGTATCAAAGATGCAGAACTGTTATCTCTTGAGGATTCAGCTGGTATCTTGGATTTCAAAAACCCAGTGCGGGAACAAACCCTAATAGAATGTCCTTATTTAAATGCAGTTGAATTCAGATTGTTAAGTGCTGAGTATTGACAGTCTTGGAGATTCCCTATTGTTACATCCATCTGTGGAACTTGGCTTTCAGGAATTTGTTCTATTTTTTAAAAATAGAAAATCAAAGTAACTGGTCCCCATTACATAGTGTGATAATGAAATTCACTGGGAAGTAGTGGCGTTGCATTTTATATTTTGCTTCACTTGGAGAACTTTCAGGAAGTTATAATTCAAGAGCTGTAAAACATGGCAGAGTGACTATGTTCCTTATGTTAATTGCATTCTCATTGTATGAGGCATGGATTTTAACTCAACTAGAGTTGTGTGTATGTGTGTGTCAAGGGTGGTTCCACTTACCTTTACTACCGGTTCACAGCGGGAGTGCACATTCATGCTCACTTTGCTCGCACGCGCTTCTGCGCATGCACAGATCACCCAAAATGATGCTGTGACAGATGGGCGGAGCCTCCCACCAGTTTTACTACTGGTTCTACAGAACCGGACCAAACCAGGAGCAACCCACTACTGGTGTGTGCGCATGCATGCATGTAGTGCTTGTGTATTTTTTTATTTATATGAAAACTTCAGCAAAGATTGTATAAATAGTAAGGAAGATTACTTTGATGCAATCTCGGTTGCCAAGGCAACCAGTGATAAAATATATTTTAAGCCCAAGCTACCCAGATAACATTTGGAAGCAGGACAGATACCTCCCTAATTCACTGAAATATAAAAGTCAGGAGGGTATACCTAAACCAGACTTGAAGATTTTGTTATCATGGTGAAGCTTAATAAAAGCAGTTTTAGCCTTCTTGTGGAGTTGATGTTTTTGTCTGGTCTACCTAGGGGGATTGAGGGCTTATAATAAAAATTGAAGCAAGCAAGAAAACAATAGAATGTTAGTTAATGCCTTCTTTGCAATATTGCTCTGGAAACCATTCCTCAATGTGGGCAATGCATCTTCACATCCATGGTGGCATAGGAGAGCCCAATGACTGTAATAACAGTGGTTGGGCTCAGGCATAAAACATGGGCAGCTCAGTGGAAGAGGGTTTCTGTTTTCCACAATCATTTTCACAAGTGACACAATTGAGAGTTTGCATGAGAGAGCAACATGAAAGTCTGGTGAATTGCTACAAATGACAAGCCTATGGGAAGAGGTTGATTTAAATGGCATAATTCTTCATGATACATATATTTTAAAATATTTAGTTCTTTGAGTGTTAAGCAAGGAAGGCTATTTATGAAGGGTATCGTGACAAAAATGAAATATAAACTGGAATATGGCTGCTTATGTGGGAATCAAAGTTAAGATGAAATAGAGGAACATGCCTTTTGATTTTCTTTACCCCAATTCTTTTTTAAAAAATTTCTTCCGGTCCCTTAAAATATTCAAGCACATCTGGACCCCAGATGTTTCTTTACTTTTGTGTGTCTATGGCCAGAAGCAACTTAGACAATGTCACTAGAGCAGCAATATTCTACACTCAAAACTATCTGCAGCTCAATGAAGGCAGATTTTTCTCTTGACTTTTTAATCCTACCTTTCTTCTAGGAGCTCAAAGCTACATACCCTGATTTACTGTAACAACTCTGGGAAGTAAAATTGGTTTAGAAAAATGACTGGTAATACTATAGCTAAACATAGTCTTGAACCTGCACCTGGCTGGTTCAATTTAGAATATAGTTTTGTACAATATGGTGTTTGTGTATGTGAATATTGCACTAGCTAATATTTTTTTTGAGAATTTATAGAAACCACAATTATAATATAGTTGCAACTGTACTTCCTATGCAAAGAACCTGCAGTTTACTAACAACAAAACAACATAGTGTAGATAGATAACATTATGGCTTTTAAAATAATATGTGGAAGTTTCATTTTGAATGCTTTTAATTTTCAATGCATATTCCTACACTCTCCATCTTGAAGAACCTGTTTGATAATTTCTCAGCAAGGGGGAGCGTTAACTTTCTTGACAGTAATCCTTGCTCACTGGCATTCAGTGGGCGTGTGCCTGTTGGTGGGTAATCAAAAGAGTTCAACATCTTCAGATGGAGTTTTTGTTTTTCTTTCTTTCTTGGAAATGAAGTGGGAGTGCTGGGTACTTTTGGAAACACCTTTACAAAGTATGCTGAAAATGGTATGCAAGAACCTGACAGCCAAAGAGAATTGCAGGGCCATTAATGACCCTTAAAGTGAACAATCTTTTTCATAGCCTCCAAATGTAATCACAGGTGTTTTTCCTTGTCTGATTCATAATCTTTTCTCTGAATAATGACTAGTTTTATACATATAATATTTCAGGAAGTCCCGTTTAAAGATCTCTGTTTGATTCTAAGTTGATGCTTTGTGCAAAGCAGATCAGAATCGGATATCAAATCACTGCTCCTATTCAAGACAAAATTTTGCTTACACTGACTTCTTCAAGATTTTGAGCAAGGGTTTTTTCCTTCTTGCTATACCTACAGAAGCCAGTGACAGGATCTGGGACATTATCAACACCAGGAATCTGTTTTATTAGGGTCTAGTATTAGGGAGACAACAAATAGGAAGAACTCAGCATAGGAAATGTGGAGACCCGTTCCTTTGTGTCTGATATTGCCGGGACGTCAACCAGAAGTCTGTTAGTTGTTATTTTAATGTGGATTTGTTGAGATGGCTTATTGATGACACAAAGGGAATATAGGCAGTCAATATCACTCATGGGTGACATCCACCAAAACAACTATAATACTGAATCTGGCTAGGTTTGTGGTATAGGTGCCTATGTAACACAATCCTATGCATGAGAGCTTAGAAACATGTGTCTTTAGCAGGGAACTATAGGTAGGTGCATCCGCAGCACAACTTTATGCATGTATACATAGAGCTTGCACACAAAGGCAAGTATACATGCAACTTTTGTCTGGAGAGATAGGATTGCAATTTTAACTCAGCCACAGGTCTAGCATAAGCCACAACGATGTCATAGCATCATTTGCACTGACAATGATGCATATGATGCCATTTGTCAACCTTTCCCTCTGAGGACAATCACAATCAAGATGAGTGAAAAATGGATAAGGATTAAGCAGGCTGTTTGTGAGACTGGAATTCAAATATATGTTGGGCCTAATATAATTATATCATATTTTTAAAGAAATACATTGATTATTTAGATCACAATTCTAAAATGAGAAACCTCACTGAATACAATAAATATGCACAAAACTGAACTAAAAATGTATTATTGTCCCGCTGCTCAGAATATGGTGACAGATGGTGATGATGAGGATGAGGGATTTTGTTGTTTAAAGTGCTAAGACCACCCTTTGTTTAGCACAATTATTTATACACTTGCAAGGCTGCTTTACTCTCTATGGAATAAGTCATTTTAAATATTTATCGTTATGCACATTGTTTTTTTAATAAAGATTTGTAATGCCTTACCATTTTTAGAAAAAAATAAAGTACAGTATGTTACAATTTTAAGCAATTTTTTATACATTTGTGACATACAGCCTTTTTTCATAATTTGTCCTGCTGTTCATAATCAAGGAGATCAAACCAAACATTTCGACCATTAGTCATGAAGCTAACCTACCGAATTCACAAAGAACAAATGCGATTGGAGTTGTAACTGCCAGCTTCATGTTCTAATCATGTATTCTGTATTTAGCCAATGCACACATTTGCTATTAAATTAGTGTAGAGCCTTGCAAGTTCTGGTTTCCACATTCCAGTGTCAAGATAAGATAAACAATATTAAGAGATCAGATTGTTGAATTCCTGAACCTGAATGTGAAAGGGAGTGGTTGACCTTGGATGAGTAACTGTATCTACATTAATTGATTGCAACCTGCCCTGGTACATGGCTTTAACATAAACCTGTAAACCTATGAGAAAAATTGATCCACTCTTTTCAACTACAAAATACCATTCCTTGTCAATTTGAACAGGTAGTCCTGAAGTAATGAATGTAATGGAGCCTGCCCATTTCATTCGTACCGTGAGGATTCGTAGGAGTGAATCTCGTACCTTAAACGAGATCACTCCCTGCTTTTCACCCATGCATTCTCTAATTAAATGCTCAGTTCATTAAGTGCACATGAGGGTGGGGAAGACCATGGGGGGGGGAGAGCTAGTAATGGAACAGGCCCCCAATGCCTCTCCAACCCACTAAGTTAGCTCATGCTTCCCCCTCCCTTCCCGCCATGCCAGACTCACCTTACAAGGTCTGTCTCCTCCGTGCCGTGGTTTCTGTGCCTTTGAGGGAGAGGAAGAGTTGATGGAAGCTCCTGAGTGTCATAATATCACTCGAATTCAGGCACCAATCTTCTTTTGTAGAGACTGGGTGCCTGAACTCTCATGAGATCACGGATCCCAGAAACTTTCAATCTGGGTGTGAAAAGTGTTTGCGGTGCCTTTCTCCTGCTCTCCCCCCAAACTCCTTTCTGCTACCACTGGAACACTTTTCCCCAGGAAAAGTGAAAAGCCATCTGCTTCGTTTTTAAGTGCCCCATTTGCAAGGAAATGAAGATTCCAGCCCGCGTCAGTTCTCCATACAGGTGAAAGGTGTTTGGGCACCAATGGGATGCCATCTGCTCCATTTCCAAGCATCCCACAGGTACCCACTTTTTGCTTGCTTTTTATTGCATAAGAGCCAGTTAAGGCCTACTGGTTAAATCACTGGACTAAAAGTGGGAGACCCTGAATTCTAGTCCTTCCTTAGCCATGAAAACCAGCTGGGTCAGTCACTCTATTTCTCAGTCCAACTCACCTGAGAGGGTTGTTTTTGTGGGGAAAATAGGAGAAGGAAGTTGTGTTGGATATGTTTGCTGCTGTTATTTGTAAAAATAATAAAGGTGGGATACAAATAAATAAATAACTGACAAAAAAGATCAAGCTATTAAAAATGACCCAGTTCCCTCCACTTGCTATTTACAGAATGCTCTGGTGTACACAACTTGTCATTTACTGATTTTTCATGATACTTCCATAATAAGACTGACCCTCTTTGGAAATTGCTTTGGCAGATAACGTAGCACAGAACAGAACACTGATAAAACCTTGCAATGAAGAATAAATATAGTCCAGTTTGGTCACCAAGTATTAGCTACAGGGCAAAAGTCTCAATTCCTCAGACTTCCATTTAGGGAAATTTGGATGTAATGGACAAAATTTTACTTTGCACATTTCTTCAGACTTCAGTTTTATTTCCCATTTTCATTTCCAAGGCAGACTGGACTATTAATATGCAATACCATTGCATAATTGATGTTTCAATGGAATTTGCATACATTTATGTCACTTGTTTAAATGATGACTCAATGGCGCAAGTGACATAAATTAGTGACATTCATTTATTTAAAATTGGATTTAACAGACATTCAGATTTAATGGACAATCCCTTTCCCCCAAGTGTCTATGGAGATTCTCAGTCATCCAGGTCATGGTTGTCCCAAAGGTGTTTTTTCAAGAGGCAACTGGACATTCTGGTTTTTCTTTGAAGACGTTTCGCTTCTCATCCAAGAAGCTTCTTCAGCTCTGACTGGATGGTGAGGAAACATCTTCAAAGAAAAACCAAAAAGTCCAGTTGCCTCTTGAAAAAGCACCTTTGGGTTTCCCCCAAGTGGTTTCTTCAGGTTTTACTTTTTAACAACAGTTTTCTTAATGGATTACTTTAGTTTGTTCTACCGTATATGTTGTTCAGGATGGAAATATTGAATAGCATTGTTTAAAATATTAGTATTTCTCCTTAGGATTCAATGTGAAGTCGTGTAATAGAAATACACTGTGGTCATTCTCTAGTTTATTTTTTCCCCTCTCGTGCATTTGTTTTTATTTTGTTCTTGATTTAGCTTTTTTAAAAAAAGTTTTGTTTGTTCAAAGAAAAAACAAAGAAAGAGATGAGGACTGGTTCTCTTTTGTGCCCTCTTTGAACAATTATTGCTGGTTTTGCACTTTTTTAAAATTTGATTTATATGCCACCCTTCTCCGAAGACTCAGGGAAGCTTACAATGCATTAAGCAATAGCCTTCATACTTTTGTATATTTTATACCAAGTCAGCTTATTGCCCTCACAAACCGGGTCCTCATTTT
>JANHZT010005192.1:375410-385419 GCA_032468215.1 Stegonotus admiraltiensis
GGCGTCGAAACATCGCTACTACCCTTTTAAGGATATGTTTACACTTACACGGGAAGAAACCCTTGATATTAACTGTACACACATATATACCCATGAAAACCTACATAGACACACACACACACACACACACATATACTATGCAAATGAGTTTTATGTCAGCTAATGGTAAATTATTATCATTTATCTGCTCAGTACATCAATATTTTTTCCTTAACCAGAAAATACCTTCTCAATGCAGTTTGTAAAAATGTGTCATCACCCAGATGGCTATGCATAGGAGCTAACTAGACTGTACTAAAAAGCTAACCAAATGTTTGACATTTATTCAGGATATAACATTAACTTATTACACAATTTAATCACATTTATACATAAAAGGAGTCACTTTATGCCAGAAGCACTCTCAGCTACATAGAAGATACCATAGACTTCCTAAAAAACCTGGAATTCATCAGCAATCTCATATCATTTTAGCTACTATGGATGTTGAGCTACCACTGTGCAGCAACCTCCCTTTTAAGACATTAGGAATAAATCAGGGCTGTCCATAAAGCATACCTTGTCACCAGTTCTTTTGATTTTGCGCTGAACTCATAACTATTTTATCTTTGGCAACAACAACATATACAAGGATATCAGGCCACAGCTATGCTAGCTCCACAATATGTCATCACTGTCATAGTGACCAAGCAGCTTTCTTACCTCTTAAATCCCTCCTTTATTTTATATTCAGTGATGGCATTTTCATTATCTGGACTCTCAGGAAAGAATCCCTTTTCAATCAAGACTTCAACAAATTCTATCCTACTATCAGCCTAGACAATGACAACTTTTTTGTCCATCACCAAAAAGGATGCAACATATGTTTGGAGTGGTGGATGTAAGTCTTAAGATTGCTAATATCGCCAAAGTCTTATACCGTGACAAATGATTTCTTCTATTATCTCAGAACTTCCTAAATAGTTTAAAACTGCACTTTAGGGTTTCAATCATATTTTCCTCAGCCCTGAAATTGGACCTGGAGCTTTCTGCAACCATTATGCCTCCACTAACATAATGATGAATGTGGCAAGGAGTTATCCAAAACGTGTTAACATTACTGGGACTTCTTCCAATTGTTCCTTTTGGTTCAGTATTGTCCAAGTAGTATTAAAAGCCAAATGCATCAAGTTACCACATTCATTAAAAGCCCAAGTTTCCTACTTGAACATATAGAGATAAGTGAAGTGAAATGAAATTCAATTACAACTTTATTTTTCCATACTGTTGTTATCTTCTTCAGTTATTTGGGAAAAGATTCATTTTCCTGTCAAGGGATTTTGTAAATTCCTTTTCCTTTACGCGCCACGAAATGATTGCATTTTAAATAGATACCAACTGTAGGAAGTTGGCTATGTTGTTTAGAATGACTAAATTATAAGGATTGCAATAATCAAGCAAGCAATAAGATTTTTTTTTCACTTCTTGTGGAAACCAAATATTGCCTTATTGTACAATTATGCTGGAACTTCTTTAATTTTTATATCTAAATACTGACCAAATCTACCAAACCGCTCTTTTGACATCAGCCCATCTACTCTTCATTCCCTGTTCTGCCTTCACTTCTTTCCATTCCAGTTTGACATCAAGAGCTACTTCTTCTGATTCAGGATCTTCTCTGACTGGTCCATTAGGCCTTGCAACAACAATGGGCAGCGGGCCACATTCTTCGCGGAATTCTACCACATAAAGCTTCTTCTTGTTTGCTAGTTTTTGATGAGTTTCCTGTGGGGATAATTCAAAGAGAGAATTCTAATCTACAGAAATACCAATTCATCAATTTCCAAAATTTAGTAAACCAATAATTTCATTAAAAGCTATCCTTAGCTGCTAATTCTAACTCCTCTTTACTGTTTTTAGTATCAGACATAGTATCCCTTAGCCTCAGCTTTAACTTCAATAGTATATCAGGAAAGATGGACACGATAGCTTTTGGTAAGGAAAGGTGGAAAGGCTGAAAGACTGAAATGAGGAGTGAATGTTCAAGATTTGAAAAGTCAAGACATAGAAAGAACAATATGCATAGGAAGAGCTTGTTGTATCAGGCAAAGGACCTTTCAATCTAGCAATATCTGTCACTTCCTAGTTCTTCAAACTAATTCCTAGTTCTTCTTCACTCTTCCTAGTTCTTCAAAACTGTTTTGCCTATTTCACATAATAATGTACTGGCATTCTTACTAACAAATGAGATCCGCAGGTTGATTTCCACCTTTGCAGATTTTCTTGGCATAAAAAGTGACTGGAGGTCAGATGAACTGAGATGATTTCATAGACATATGATAATAATGAAAGCGAGCAACCCAGTCAGAAAGCAAGTTCTACAAAGCACAAATGAGGCTGAATAAAATACAACAATATTATAAAGCTGAAACTTGTTTGTTTGAAAATCCCTCAATTATGAATGAAATGAAAGCACTCCCCTCACAAAACAAAATTTCACCACAAAAAGAGACGAATGGTAAAAATAAGTATATTGCATATAGGAGGACTCAAGTTAATGCATGGCATATTTCAATAATAATGGATCAGACAGCAGATGATGAGAGAAAATCTCTACTTGCCCAAAATCCAAGAGAGACTGTCACTCAAGCTGTTAACACTAGGCTACAATAAGGAACAAAACTTTTTTATTTGGCTTCTGATTGTCATACCTGGGCAAAACTACTAATTGATTTAATTTCATTCAGCTTTACATTGCATCAATGTTGCCCTTGTTCTATGCTTGCCTCCAGTCTCAGCCAAGGCAGCATTTTTAAGAACAAATACAATCCATCTTTGGATTGTAAAAATTTTATTTTTAATCGAAATTGGAGAAAATTATCATACTCCACAAACCTTGCTTAGGAGATCAAAAGGAAACTATTTTCCAGTATTCACAGGTCCAAGGTAATATTTTTAACATACTGAGAAGCATGTGTTAGTCACTCACTTAATTTTTACCTGATTAGCTAATCCCTTAAAGAGACATCTAGTGAGATTCAGTATATTCTTCGATCCATAAACTCTGGCATACATATCTTTAACCCCAATCAATTTGCAGAGTGTGATGATAGCACGGTGACAACGAAGTCCATACCCTGTGAAAAACAATTGAGTCAGATTCAAATAAAATGGCAATATTATAGACAGCAGCTATTATTACAAGTTTTTCAATTTATCTGAGGACTATATTATTTGAGACTATCTACAATAATGTATTCTTGAAAGCAGGTTTTCTAAGTGCTCCAAAAGGTGATGAATTTCTTCCTAATACAAGAAGTGTCTGGTCTGTTGCAATTCACTTGAAACAGAAAAGCCTAATTTAATTTCCTTCAGATATTATTCACATGCCTTCCGTTCATTCCTCCTTTGTCTTTTAAATAAACATTTTCTAAGTTTAATCCATTTTAATTAGCAGGTTTACCTGTTAAATTAGCTACTTTATGAATTTTATTTAATTCAATTTTTGACAGACACATATCATCTGTAAAAAAGTAAATGTTGTATTTTTATTTTTAAGACCTTGACTACTCATATTCTTCCTAATATTTTGTTTGATATTATGGCAATTATATTACTATAAGATCAAACAAAATAGGTAAGAATAGATATGTTTTTTAGTGTCGTTATTTATTTTAAAAATGAGAAGTCTGCTTAAATGCAATCAATGGAATATTGTTACTACAGGAAGCCGAGTGGCACATTGGTTGTAAAATGGAATATAGAATACTTTTCTTTGTAGACTTATACTTATTTTTGATGCAGATATTCTATTCTCACTTTCACTGAGTATAATAGTCCTATTATATTTTCCAACAGAAACTTGTTTCAAGAGATTAGACTTATAAAGCTTTTAAAATTTCAAGTCTGACCAAATGTATTTTATGAAAAAGCTACAAATGCAGCTTTTTGTGGTTATTTCAACTGCAGGGCAAATTGTCACTCAGTGATTTGAGAACAACTGTCCATTTCTCATGACAACAACGGATGCACAATTTATTAAATGAGAACACTCCACTGAGGTAACTATATGAATAGTAGGACAATACTTTTATCATTGATTCTTCCACAAGTAAATATTGTGCTGTATGTTACTTTGTGACCATAACAGACTTAATCCAAGCTGCTATCAAACAGTTTAAAAGAAAATTAAAGCAGTTTAATTGAGTAGGTCACGCAGGAGTCCAAACTGGATGAATATTAGCTGAATCTGAATAAAAAATAATAGACATTTTCCCCATAATAGAAATTCCCGATTTCTATGCAAATGTCTTTTTTTTAAACTCACCTTTGCTTTGCTTCTTCATCCGAATTGTCGTTTTCTTAAAAGTGGTTGCAATATCATGATAAACTAAAATAAAAACAAAATATTGCTAAATAAGTATTTTGAATCCTGAATGATTTCAATCCATTATTTTAACCATGTTTACCATTTGTTCACAGAAAATCTAATTCCTACACAGAAAGCAGTACAGCAGTGGAAATGGAAACATTTTTGTTTGTTGAGTGTGCATTGCTTTGAAAGTTGTCTGAAGAGCAATTTGTACAGTGTTTAGATCTTTAACAATATGGCACCAGAATGAAAACCAAGTATTGATTTTCTGGTTCTGAATCTTGAGAAAACACTAAGCTTTTGCTTTTCTATTGAATAAGAAGGCAGTTTGTGGCAATCCACAAATTGGTGCAATTAATTTATGTTTGTGTTTTATCTGAGGTGGCTAATTCAAATGAATCACAGTAGTTACCATGCATAAAAAAAAATCAAGGCATAATCTGAAAGAAAAAGCAAAATAACTTTGCTAAAGCTAATCAGATGTTGATAATCTCAGGGATGGGAGAGAAAAGGGCCTAGGGAACTCTGCAGGGATCCCCGACATTTTCTAATGAATTTGGATAAATTCACACAAAAGAATGAATGAGTGTGAGATGGAATAAAACAGCTATTCATTCATGTGGTCAAAAGAAAAGTTTCAGATAGGGCATATTAAGCTGTCTCATTTTGAAAGTTCATGAAACTTGGATTTTGAGACAAAGAGATGGAAGAAATAAACAGTTTTATAATATCTGGGGGGGAATACTGTAACTAGCTCACTTTTAAAATTTCAATTAAAATGTATTTCTAATACTTACTTGTATGATCTTCATATCTTTCAACATACTGTAAATGGCGAATAGCTTTGTTCTTTGCCTGGAGAAACAACATTATTTTAAAAAAACTAGAAATGATTAAGAAAATGTACCAACTCAATTCTAAAGTTAAGTCACAGGGCTGATAAAAGAGAAAATATTAAACTTACTTCTGGGTCAATTATAAACTAGTACTTAATTCAATTAAAAGAATCAAAATGATAGCTGGAAGTACTGTCTACTGATGTTAATATTGTTATTCATATTGCTATTGTCAATATCTACTCTCTTCTGTGCTGTACTTTTAATAACTTTTATATTTTTAATAAAACTTGTTTTAAAACATTTATTTTTTATTTAATTGCTGTACACCACTTAAGAATCACTTTTTGTGAGATGGATGACTATATACATTTGCTAAATAAAAAAAATCTACTATAATTAACAAATTCTTCCAGATTATTTAGTACGAGATGACATTTTAATAATTTGGGTCATAAAATATTAATTTTTGTCAGCCTTCATGAAGTCCCCTGAAGGCAATAGCTGACCAAATGACCAAATAAGGGGCTAAATTTAATCTAGCAGATTGATATTCAAGAGAAATGTCAAGTCTGAATTAAGGAAACCTTATTGTTCTTCGCCTAGAGCTTAAGAAAAAGATATGAAAAATAATTATACCAAAAAACAAAGAAAAGAGATGTTTAATTACCGTATTTCTCAGACTATAAGATGCACATTAGCTTTAGAGGAGGAAAACAAGAAAAAAAAATCTGCCTTTGTGGCCTATTTGCCGTGGCGGCAGCCTGTTTGCCACTGCCCGTTCGCCGCTGAATGCCACAAACAGGCGGCAGCAGCAGCGATCTCCGCTGCCTAGAACAGCTGATCAGCTACATACTAACCCCCTTCCCCCTGGCCACAATATTAACTCTATAAGACGCACAGACATTTCCACCCACTTTTTGGGGTGTGTGTGCGTTTTATAGTCTGAAAAATACGGTAATTCATCTGGAAAAACTGACTTGCAAACCTTTTTTTTCAAGAAAAGGGAAATTAAAATGGCTCATGAAGAGTAAAAAAAAAAAACTCCCAAGAAATTATATTCCTTCCAAAGTCTTAGGTCAAAATAAAAAAGATTACATGCAGAAAATAAAAAGTTGCATATAGTATTTAAAATCTGTATATATTTGTTGATTTCAATTAGTCATTTTTGAGTATGACTTTGAATCATAAATTGGCTTCAACTGAGAGGTCTGATCTGGTCCTTTTAAACTTTTGATAACCTATTATTTTCATCAAAATATAAACAAATCAGTTCTCTTATAATTTCCTTCCTTCCTTCTCCCCTCCCTTCCCCTTGGTCTAAAAAAGTTAAAAGCAATAGGGATTTATTTAGCACAAAGAAAAGCACAAAGTATCTGGGAGCCACTGCATTTCACCATGAATGCAAATGCAAAGTCATAGATTCTGTACACAAGACAAACATCATCTTTCAAGTAGATGCTCTTCCCTGACTTTTAAAATTGTGAAATCCTCCAAATCTGTCTTTTGAAAACATTGCAATTTGTTCAAAATGATAAAGAGGAGAAAAAGGGATACACTTTGCAGAAGAGCCTATCTATCTTTTTTGAGTATCAGCCTACGTGCAGGAATGGGAATTGAGTGAATCTTTGCCGCAAGTGGCAGCAGTGAATAAGAACATTTTCGCATCCATACCACTGTCAATTCATGGTCCTTATTATTCCATGAATGATGTCTATGGAATTTGTGATGAGAAGGACAGCTGAAGGACAGAGTATTTATTTGGCAGACACTCAAGTTCAGTGTCTGCCAAATGCATATAAAAGCAGCAAACAGAAAGTGATAGGAAAGGTTGCTTATCAGAAACCATGGTCTGAGATATTTAACATTTTCCAAATGTATTCACAGAATACACAGGATTGTGACTTTATAACTCAAAACCACAGAAGTAAAGACAGACTTTAATAACAATAGACGGTGTTAAGCTTTTGCATTACATACTTTTCTTAGTGCATTCTTCATGTGAGATGCTTTTCCTAGAGCAAAACCTGATAAATACAAATGAGCTGTTAGAAAACAAACACCACAAATGGAAACTTGTAAAAAATGAGGAAACTCTTATATAGTACCAATGTTCTTTACTGTATATGAGAAGATTCTCACCCCAGGCTGCCCATCACCTTGGTTCTTAACCTTGAAACTTTTTATTGTAATTTTAATTGTTTTAAGTACTTTTTAACTTTTTATTTTATTGTAAGATGCCCAGAGTTTCTGTATTAGCAAGATGGGCAGCATAAAAATTTAATACATATATACATACGTACATACATTCACACATACATTACATTACATACAGTACTAAGGTTTTCCCTTATTTATGTAATATTAAATTCTATGCCAGTTTCCCTCACCCAGAACTAGAACTTTTAAGAGCTGCAAATATATCCAAGTAAAAAGGAAAAGATCTGCCCCCTTCCACTACCTCCAATAAATATGCCCTTGGCTTCTTGATTAATCTAAGGTCCAGTTTTGTTCAGCAAAACTCTGACTGTCATAAGGGTTTTTAATTATATTTTTAATTTTTTACAATAAATAATTGTTAGCATGTAAAAAATTATAAACGGTAAGGGAATCTAACAGACGAATATGGCTAATTATATTGGCTTTGTTGCTGGGTGGTATTTTCGTTCTGAACATAAATAGGCTCTTGATGCTGAGCTTTACAATCTGGGTTGTGCTGCTGCTACAAAACAGATTATTTCCAAGAAGACTCTTGACAGATTTAGAAAGCTTCCTTCCCTGTTTCTTCAGTCTTTGCCAGATTTAGGCAATACTGTGTTGTTTCTGCATTTCTGTCCTAATATAGAACCACTCTCTTTTACTTCTTGGGTGATTAATTCATGTATGACATATACTGCATACATTTAAATTCTACAAGGAGAAATAGGACAAAAGCAAATAATGGTGCTATATGAAACCATATAACCATAAGAAATAAATGAAAACAACATCACAGGTGAGATGAAAGCTGGAGATGTCTTCAAAAAATAGAGGGGAGGGGGAGGAAATCTGAAGAGCCTGCTGCTGGCCTGCTACCACAAAGTGAATATAGTTAAAAACTCATTCGTCTATCCTTCAATACATGCTTATATCTGAAGTGCTGCGGGTTAACAGAGAACGCTATGAATAGCATCCATTTTCAGTCAAGCTTGTTTAACAGAAGCAACAACAACCTTATTACCCTGTTTCCCTTACAATAAGACATCCCCTGATAATAAGCCCAATCAGGCTTTTGAGCCCATGCACTATGCCCCTCCTGAAAATAAGCCCTCCCTGAAAATATTTAAATGCATGCAAAGCTGGTCCCCGCCATTTCCTCTGGTTTCCTCCACGCGTCCCAAAATAATAAGACCTCCCTGAAAATAAGGCCAAGTGCTTATTTCAGGGTTCAAAAAATATATAAGACAGGGTCTTATTTTCGGGGAAACATGATACATACAAGGAAACAGTATCCACACTTAATCTGATTCTCCATCTTTCTGCAGAATAATATTCAGAGGAAGTCCATTGCAATATACGTTCAAGGTTCAGGGCGCCTGTTCAACCACGTCCAATGCTATCATTTCACAAACCTTAAATTTACTCGGATCTTCTGCACCTCAGCACGAGTCTGGAAAGTTACAGCAGACATATAAGCTATTTGTGTTCTTCTCTAATTCTAAAAGATGCTTGCCTGATGCAATATCGCCCATATGTTAATACATTCAACAAAAGGGAATTTCTACCTCTATTGCAAGGGATTAACTATAGCTTCCATGCTTTGAGTCATCTATTTGAGGACAATTACTTACCAGCGGATCCTTTTCCATTGCCAACAGCCACAAGGGCCCTCATGGATCTTTTTCGGCCTTCATTTGAAGTCATGTTAAATACAGATCTTAGCTGAAGGAAAAGGTAGCAATTATTCAATTTGATTCGAATGACTCAGTAACATAGATTTTTATTTTTTAAACATGAACAAAGATTTGTGATTCCCCCCCCCCACTCCCAATGATTTGGGGTTGGAGGGAAGTTATTCATTTGGGAAGCAAATAACTGCAAGATTATTGTTTTTCTGAGCTAGAGATGAGATCAGGGACCTTTGGTGATCTCTGAGCTTGGTTGTTTTCTTGCAGTTTCATTACTCAAACTAGGGATAATGAAACATCTGCAAGAAAATGAATAGGCTGCTCTAACTGACGAAGATTCTAGGCAGGGTACAAGGCAGTCACACACAGAAAAAGGAGTACAACACAGACCTGATTAAAAGCTATAACAATAATTTTTTTGAAAATCTCATTGGTCCCCAATGACTAATTGCCCTAATGACCAAGTGCCTCAACCACCAAGGAAAGTAATAATGGTAAGAAAAATCAATTCCAGGTGTCAAAATGTTGCTTGTCTCTATTGGATTGGCACTGTTATTAGATATAACCTGTACTAACATCGTCTAATACAGTAGACGGTTTTTCACACTGTGTTCCACAGAAGCCTAAGGTGCAACAAGACCTCTGACTGGGTTCCATGAGAGAGTAAAGATAAAAAATATCATCCAAAGGCAACCAATTTTCCACCACTAGTTTTTGCCTCTTAATCAGGGGTTCTGATTAAAAAAAACATAACAAGTACCACAGCCTGAAAAGATTAAAACTTTTTTGCACTATTGGACCTTATGCATGTTTTAGATGTTTTCAAATATTCTTTTACAGATAGTCCTTGACTTATAACCATTCGTCTAGTGCAGGGGTGGGCAAACTTGGCTCCTTTACAACCTGTGGACTTCAACTCCCAGAATTCCTAAGAC
>JANHZT010005193.1:69090-84571 GCA_032468215.1 Stegonotus admiraltiensis
GTAAATAAAATATTGAGATTAAGAGAATATTAATCATATAATATATGATATACTAGGAATATATGTATAAGAGATAGATTAAAATAAGAAAGAGAAAATGTATAAATATTGATTACTGATGTGAAAATGTTGAAAAGAAGATGTAAAGATCGATTTTTGTTTGTTTGTTTTGTTGTTGTTTGTGTGTTTGTATTAAAAATGTTTGATAAAATTATTAAAAAACAAAACAAAATTAAATTAAAAAGTGCCTCCGTTTTTATAAAAAAAATTTCTTAGAGGCTAATGCTTTTTTTGTTTTGTAGCATCCCGTTGGTCAATTAAATCTCTTTTTAAAAGATGGCAGGGAGAAGTCTTACAGAATCACTATTCTACAATATCAAGCATTACTTTGCATAAATCTCATATCTATCAAAACTCAGTTAAACCAGGAAGCTGAAAGTGCTTAAAACAAGCATATGTGGCACATAAGTGTATTTTTACACCCACCCCCACATTTCTACAATCTTCATGTTTGTCCTTGGGAGACACCATTTGCCAGCTACCAGCTCTTAACATTCACTTTTAATTTTTAAATATTAGATGAACAGTGAGTCCAACAGAGGTTCCAAAAACAACAATTTGCACCTCCTATGCATTGGGCAAATGTTCTGTAAAAGTTTCAGAAACTCTTGTAAACATTCTAGATTTAACAGCCAGAGCAAATGAGAGATGATGGTGTGAATTTTCATACCTCTTCCTGGCCTGATTGTGCCTAAGATGGACAGAGCCATGATCAATATTGAGTCACAGGTCCCTAAAGAAACACTTAATCTTTTTCAACATAGGAGAAAAAACACAAGGTAAACCAACACCCTCTTGGCTAAGTTTGAAATATTAAATGAATTTTGGCCGGAGAATAATAAACTGTGGGAGGTGGTTTCTATTTCTCAAAGAGAGGTCTCCTCCATCACCCAGACAGCTGGCCAAGAGCAACTAGTCATTAATGGAGTTCATTTTTGGCAGATGTAGGTCAACCCACGTAAATCAGAGCAGTAGCTGTGAGGCAAGGGAGGAGAGCAAAGGAATTGATTTCTGGGAAATAATGAAGAACTCTATTTGACCAGGAGCAAGGAATCACTGTTTTCTTTTCCCAAGAGTTTCTTGAGGTTCCTAAAAAGGAAAAAAAGCAAAACAAAACAAAACTCTGAACACACACACACACACACACACACACACACACACACACAGAGTCTATTTTATCTGTCCAATTTTCTTCAGAAGGAGGAACTCTGGGTAGATAGGATGAATTCACAAGGGCATTTTCTGGACATTTATTTATGGGAGATGTCACATCAACACATACTCAATATTGGCATTTCCTATTAAGTAGCATGAATTTTGTCCTTTACCCAAAGTATATTCAAAGGCTATATACATGTCTTGCTCTACAAGGTCTAAACTTCTACATGAAGTTTAAAATATTGCTCACATTTCTTCCTTCTTTTTATTTTCCAAGTCTTTCAATTATTGTTCCTGTAAATATCTGAATTCCCCTAGCTTTATCATTTGGGAAATAATTAAAGTTGCATTTCTTATAATTGTTTGGCTATATTAATATACTTTGAATGTTAAAATTAAAAACTTTTTCCTTTGAAATGCACGAATACTTTATACTTTTCCATTTTCTATCAGATATGCACATGACTTTGCTTTTTTTCAATATGTCAGAGATTATTTGGCCTTAACAACATTACCAGAAAGTGGGTGGAGAAAGTTTGAAGTGGCAAAATAACATCTTTAGTCTCCCCAAATGTTCTATTCACCTACCACTTTTATTTTTCCATCTCATTCTTAAGATTTCCAATATTGTCAGGAGGTGATAGATGATGCTGGTGTCATTTTCTTTTCCTGCTACATATGGTGGCACAGTGGTTAGAATGCAGTACTGCAGGCTACATCTGCTAATTGCCATCTGCCAGCAGTTCGATTCCCACTGGCTCAAGGTTGACTCAGTCTTCCATACTTCTGAGGTTGGTAAAATGAGGACCCAGATTGTTGGGGGCAATATGCTGACTCAGTCTTAGAGATGATTGTAAAGCACTATGAAGCAGCATATAAGTCTAAATGCTATTGCTATCTACCTCATTTGGGGTAGGAGAATTCCTGAGATAGAGATAGTGTCTGTCTGTCTGTCTGTCTGTCTGTCTGTCTGTCTGTCTGTGATACAATATCCCTCCAGCCTCTCTTAACTAAAGGAATAATGTCACATAACCCCATGAGATTTCATTTTTAAAAAAACTTCAGAAAGCTTTTTTTTGTCAGAATCAGTATGTTTGACTCTTAATTCAGCACTAGCAAGAGGACAGCATCTTCCCAACACCTAATCAGACACTTGTTTCTGCTCACTCATAATCAAACTACATGATACACAACATGTCTGTCTGTCTGTCTGTCTGTCTGTCTGTCAGTCAGTCAGTCAGTCAGTCAGTCAGTCAGTCAGTCAGTCAGTCAGTCTAATAGCTTGCTGGGCCCCAGCATTCTGCAGATTTTGTGAGGGGTGCGCATTTTGGCGGAAATGAATCGCCTCCCCACTATTTAGATTGGGGAGAGCTCATCTCCTCAATGCCAGAGTTAAAATGAATAAAATACCTGGATCTTTTTGAAAATGAATAATTGTCTATTTTGCGGAAAGAAACATTTATAGACAGCAGGAGTTGGAAAACATTTAAGATCTTATTTATACACACTTTATAAGAATTCTCATTAATCCTTTCTTTATAAAATAACACAAAATTTATAAACAGCTATTGATTTTTAATCCCAACTAACTTCTAACCCCAACCAAAATAACTATTAACTATTAACTATTAACCCTAACTATGAACAACTGAATGATTATTTTGTGGTTTTAATGTTTATTTGGTTTTTGTCTTGTAATAGATTATACATCAATTCATGTTGCAAGCATTAGATGATTATGATAGCTTTTTAAAAAGCTCTAATTATTTTACATAAAAGTATCTTAGTCAGTGAGGGGAAGAATTATGAATCAAAACCCATGCTGACACAGCGTCATCACATGACTATTCTCAATTGGCTTGGTTCCATCATTCGATGTTATTTATTTATTTCAATAAATAAATGTAAATGAGATTTAATGAATTGGCCTTTGCATTCCATCACTACCCAAGGTCACAGCAAGGACAATGCTGTTGGGACAGAAAAAAGGAGTAGTGTAAAAAAACAAGCCAAAATGGTGATTGTGTTCAATCAGTTAAACCTTTTGAATATGCATACAACATCAACACAAATAGAGAAGTACTTCAATTGCACAGTTGCAACTGCCATCTTGCCTTTTTTAAAAACTCTTTCTGTGAACACTCCTGTTTGGCAACTATTTTTGAAGAAATGTGATCTTTTATGAGAGACATTCACAAAACACACTCCTTTACTTTGGTTTAGGCCTACATCATGGTTAGAATGGTTTCATTGGCTAAATTCAGCATTCACTAAAAGAAACACAATTTGATATGTATGTATATGTGTATGTGTGTATGTGTATGTGTATTTTATATGTATATAATATGCTAGCAAACATTTTTCTTACAAAGCCTAAAAGACAGAAGGACAAAGTTTATTTCTACAGCTCTTTTATCTCTTCAACTCAGGTATAGTGAATATTAGCCTTTATACATCATACTGTCAGTTAAGATACCAGTTCAACATTTATATTTAAGCCAAACAAAGCATCATCTGCCATGCATTTTTCCTTTCTTGGCTTTTCTTCCTTATGTGAAAATATAAAACTTTCATTTTCTGCCACACAAGAACTTGAGAATATCAACTGAGGACTTCATAATACTATATCTGTGTTGTTCTACACAATCTAACGAGAGCAGGGAACTAGGTTACAGTCCAAACCACATCCTTCAATCAAATCCAGCAAAATGAATATTATAAAATAGAAGACCCCAACATCCAGTCCTGCATACAGAATGTTTGAGGTTTGCTGCCAAGGGATTTTACAGGAAAAAAGTTAGGGGCCTCCAACATACTATAAATTGTGTCTTGGTGTATAGCCGAAAGTGTGTGCCTGCTATCTTTACAGATCCTTACACACTATATCTTTAAATGTAAAATGTAAGCAACAGGGCTGCCAAACAATTATAGTGTTTAGAGAAGTTGATGACCTACATATGTTTAAAATACGACTCTATGTTTAGACTAATGTGATTGAAAACATTCTGCAAAGGGTAAGTATAAATTTGCAAAACTTCATTAAAAAGAACTTTTGAAGGAATCAAGTGCTTATAGTGTAGGATATAATGATCAACCATTAACATGTACCAGAACTTCAGTATTGTTGAAAGAGTGCAGATCATGTTTTCTTTCCCCCAAAGAAATGACATAATCTTGATAGGGAATAACAGTTTTGTTAAGGCACTGCTTCAGAAATTCTGAGATCCAGGCAATTACGACCACAATGCATTTCAGCAATGCACACAATTATTATTGTGACCTGCAATAAGGCAGACAAGACAGCATAATGGGCTCATTTCTCCAAAATGTGGCTAGGTCAGTAAGCTTAAGGATCCCAGGAAAACAGAGAAGTGTGTGTAACAACAAAGACACTCTCTCCTAATCTTTTAAAATAATAATAATGTTTTATTACTGAATAATTTTAATGTTTGGGGTTTTTGTAGTCTGTTTTTATCGTATGCTGCTCAGAGTCACATTTGTCAGATGGGTGGCTATATAAATGGAATGAATGAATGAATGAGCTGTGACTTTGAATGCACGCAAAAAGGGGCAGGGCCTCAATCTTGGTCAGTAATAATATGAGATTATATCTTTCACTTTTTAAGTGTATACAGATAGCCCTCCGCTTACAACAGTTCATTTAGTGACTGTTCAAAGTTACAATTGAAAAAGTTGACTTATGATGGTTTTTCATACTTATGACCGTTACAGCATCCCCGTGGTCATGTGATCAAAATTCGGATGGTTGACAACTGGTTCATATTTATGATGGTTGCAGGGTCCTTGGGTCATGTGATCATATTCTGTGACCTTCTGACAAGCAAAGTCAATGGGGAAGCCAGATTTGCTTAACAACTGTGTTACTAACTTAACAATTGCAGTGATTCACTTAAGGACTGTGACCGAAAAGTCATAAAAAGGGACAAAAGTCACTTAGCAAATGTTTCACTTAACAACAGAAATGTTGGGCTCAACTGTGGTCATAAGTCAAGGACTATCTGTATATATATACTATTATGCTGTCCTTCAAATACTTTGGCCACCTAATAAGAAGGAAGGACTCACTGGAGAAGAGCCTAATGCTGGGAAAAATTGAGGGCAAAAGAAGAAGGAGACGACAGAGAATGAGGTGGCTGGATGGAGTCACTGAAGCAATAGGCGTGAGCTTAAATGGACTCCAGAGGATGGTAGAGGACAGGAAAGCCTGGTTGTCCATGGAGTCGTGATGTGTCGGACACGACTTTGCAACTAACAACAACAAATGCTGTCCTATTATTTTAGATATTTTGTATAGTCCAATAGGAACATTTGTCTTTACACACACACACACACACACACACACACACGTTCATGCATACATATATTTAAAAAGCAGCACTCACAAAAACTTTAAGAAGGCTTTCCCAAACTGTAAAGTATACCCACCTTAGAAAAATGCAGACAGAGTCTTTTCATTGCATTGTTATTGAACAATGGATACACATTGTAGATCCTCTTTTCCCAAAGTTCCATTCTATTGTTTATATTCTTTGTGTTCATGTCGACAAAATCCATAGGGGAGGTATATACATCAAGAATATACTAAAAAAAAAAAAGAATATACTAAAGGGGAAGCGTGATGACAAAAAAAATAATAATTTGCTTCAGAGGTCTCAGGCAGGAAGTTATATACACCTTACAAATACCTGATTTTTATTAATCTGTCTCTCCTTGGCCAATTACGCATTGTCAAACATTTGTCACCAAGTAACTGCTATAATTACAATTAGTTCATTGATGCTGAAAGTAGAGTTTAGAGAGGAGTACCTCCTCTCCCCAAAAGTTATCAGTTGAATTTTCCTTGATTTGTTAGTGGAAATTTTCCACAAAATTGTGCAGGCATCACTCTTGGCTGACCTACTGCAATCTATTAAAAACAATGAATTTCATTGATATGAGAAACCCTTGCAGGGTCATTGAACAAATTGGCTGTATTCTTAATCTGAAATTGGACTAGTTTTATCCACAAAGGATATGGTTACCCCCTGAAAAAGGCTCCAAGTTTAGATGCTAATTTAAAACAAATGTCATTGGGTTGGGTCAGAATTTTTTTAAAAAAAAATAGATGTCATCTTGACTATTTCAAGATGCAGCTTACAAACCAGATGAATTTTTATTAAGAAACAACATCAGTGCAGTTCTGAGATTATAAGAACCACTGTTTGATATATCTCTGTGGTTTTGCTAAAGTCCGCTCACAGATCTATGAATAATAATCTATGCCTAATATAGCACACATGGTTTTATACACTCAAGCACTTTCTCTTTTGAGATTCTCTTTGAGACTCTTTGAGATTTGAGAATAGATATTATTCTTTAGAGAATTAATACAAACTAATACTATATGAAATTCTGACGAATAAGGGTTGCCACTTGCAACTTGTATTTTTTATCCTATAAAAATCCTCTGTAGCCCTAAGTAGTAGTGAAGTTAATTCTCAGCTAAGATAGAATATCTGATAAAAGGCTAAAGGTACTGTAAAGATAGAAAGAACCACTTTGAACTATAATTCTCAAAGACTGCTGTGAAAGAGATTTTAGACCAGTTGAAAATCTAGGAGTTTCTCTCCTACTCTCAGTAGATATGATTACTAGTTCTAACAGCTGTGTCCTATAGGCAAAATGATCCAGATTTTAGAAAATAGAACAAGAGGGTTGCAAAAAACCTATACCATTTTGGACAAATGGCCATCCAGTCTCTTCTTGAAAATCTTCAGTGAATGATCAGCCACAACTTCTGGAGGCAAGCTGTTCCACTGTTTGGAAATTTCTCCTTATTTCTAGGTTGGATCTCTCTTTAATGATCTTCCACCTGTTACTTCTTGTCCTGCCTGCTGATGTCTTGAAGAATAGGTTGACCCTTTCTTCTCTGTGACAGCCCCTCAAGTATCATGTTTTGTCCCAACAATTCTGCATTTACCTTCGATGCATGAGAGAAGCTTTGTTAAAACATCCAGTCATTTCTGTCATTCATATTTCAACAGTCTGCATAAAACAATGAAAGAATCAGCAGAATAGCTTCCCAAACTATTCTGCCCCCATAAAATGAAAGTTTATCTAGCTAGACATCTTTATTGTCTCTTAGAAGTTTGAATTTCACAACTGAGTTCCATCCAGCAAGATTCCTTTAGAATCCATAGTAACTTTGTTTTCATTTAGATAGAGTTTTCTAGATTGATTGAAAGCTTTCTACAATACTAAGAGCAGATATTACACAAAGAAGCAAATCTGAATCATTTCTCTTCCCCTTTTTTATAGAGCTTGCAAAAATTCTGCAAATAGAAATATACAACCATTGTTACAGAAACCCATTTCCCATGCTTGCTCAATCACTCTGCCTAAAGACTAAATTAACTTTCTTGATTTATATTTTAGAATCTAAAAAAATCAGCCTTCAGATGTACACAGAATATATTCCAATTTCAGCTATGGACTGACCTCCAATTGTTACTTTAATATATCAAGGTTAGTGCTAGAATTTGACACTACATATTTTTCAAGAGAGTTATTGTGATAAAAGAAAGAAAATAATGTTCTATGCAACGAAACTTTGATTGTCCTGACTTTCATTTTATGGACTTCACAAGCAATGGACAAAAATCTACTTTGGATTTCAACACACACACACACACACACACCCAAAAAAACAGACAAAGTCTGTTATATCTGAGGCAAACCAGACAATTGATGTAATTGACATAATGTCCATCAATTTTCATCATTTACGTAATTACCTAATTGATCTTTTTCCATCATTTGCATCCATTTATGTCATTGGCAAATAAAGTCAAAACTGGTAAACATTAGGCTTTTGGATGTCATTTCCAATTCAGAATCTGGGCCAAGATCCAAATCAAGGCACCATCCCAACAATTCAATTTTCTTTGCTAAGTTCAGGTTTATATTCTTTAATGGCAGGTTCTTAATTCATCTTTAGGATGAGGAAAGTGAGGGAGCGGAAGCCTACATGGTAACTTAAGTAGCTCAATAATACTGGTCTATTTTCAGAAGTTGGAGTTATCAGGAGAAATGGTTTGGCACCTTAACCATTTCCATTTTATATATAGCTCACAGCAGTTAGGACTTTTCAGGCTCATCTGTGATGTGGGACATAGCCTGGGACAGTGAGATGGTGTTGCGGTATCTCCTACATTGTTTGATCCTCAGGGCAGCTAGGAGTTACTAGTGAGGCTGTGTGGAATTCACTTTAACGTCCTACTTTTCCAGCCTTGAAACTTGGATTCTTTTCCAATTGTTAATAAATTGCAACAGGGGTTTCAGCTTACTTTATGGTGTACACAAGATTATCTTGGATTGAAATAGTATTCCCTAACTAGATGCGATCTTGAAAACATCTGGAAGCAATTCCATATTTACTGATCTGAGTAGACATACTTCTATGCTATGGAGGTAGAAATCGTATTTTGATAACATAAATTGCAACAGGTCAGAAAGACTTCAACTATTTATGGAAAATGAAATTAGTCAATTGTAGGCAGCTATGACTAGGTCCTTTCTGTGAGGTGAGATTGAATTTTCTTCTTTGCAGTGGAGGATGGAGAGAATTAAACAGCAAGGTTATGCCATTGTGACTCTTATTTTATCCCACACAGTAATAGCAATAGCAATAGCATTTATACTTATATATCACTTCACAGTGCTTTACAGCCCTCTCTAAGCAGTTTACAGAATCAGCATATTGCCCCCAGCAATCTGGGTCCTCATTTTACCCACCTCAGAAGGATGGAAGGCTGAGTCAACCCTGAGCCTGGTGAGATTTGAACTGCCAAATTGCAGGCAGCCAGAAGTAGCCTGCGGTATGCACTCTAACCACTGCGCCACCATAGCTCATACTAACTTCATATTCACTTTCTCATTGTGTACTCAAATCTGTTTATTTCCTCTGACATTTAACTTATTCTTATGTGTCCCAGTCAGGTACCCTCAGGGCCGATGAGTAAACATTTAAATTTAGGACCTTAAGAGCTTTTCAGAGCAAAAATCCATCAGTCCAGCATCCTGTTTCCAACAGTGGTCAGCCAAATGCCTCCAGGAAGACTAAACCTTTAGTCAAATCCTTCTTTTAATGTTGTTTACTTCAACTAGGATTGAGGTCCCCCCTCCCTATTTTCTACAGATTTCCACATGCACAAACACACACACATCCTGCCGCCAGCATTTCCTAGATGCCTGAACTTGGTAACTGTTTTGTGATGCAAATCCAATTTAATTTGCAGAGTTTTGCCTGATTAGGGATGTTTTGTATTGAATTCAAGCTCCATGAAAAATTCCATCCAGGTGATATACATACGTTAATGTGGCATAGGTTAAAGACCTCCAAAACTTGGGGAAGGCAGGTGTTTGGCTGCTTTTTTCTCCCTAGAATATTGGCTTTTAATTAGTGATGATTAAGATCTGATTTCTATATGATCCATTTTCATCTCAGAAACCTATTTTGCCCTTGGGCTGTTGACATAGTTGGAAAGATCTACTGTTACTCTTTCAGCAAACATATCTTTCCTACACTTCTCTAAGTTCATTAAAGGTTAGTTTATTCTTGTTTTTAATTATGTGAGCTAGGCAAAAACCTTCTGTATCTTGTGCAATGATAATGTTTAGAATTATTCAGTCTGATGTTGATACATAGGATTTATTCACAAAAGCCTTTTACAGGAAATGTGAAGAGCTAAACGTATGGGTCAGACTATGCTAGACATGAGAGCAATTTGTTTGTGTTATTGCTCATCCTGCTTGATAGGGTTGATCCTACTGGTTAGATCTGTATCACTTTTCTTCTTTAACTTCCTGAGTTCTCCTCCTAAAGCTGTATACTTTCTGGAAGAAAATGATCATCACTGTTGGGAATGTTCTTCATTCAGGACTTCTCAGCTATGTGTAATCACACTTACAAATAAAACCAAGTCTCCTTCATGTTGACTTTGATTCCTGAATATCACATGGACATATATCCATTTTGTTTTCTTAATCTATTCCTGGTTGTTTTGATGCTGATCCAAGATTTCCTAATGGTCTTCCATCTGACTAATAACGTGTCTGACTCCTATTAGCTTTTTGAGATCAGACAAAGTGTATTTTAAAAAGCAGCTGTTCAGAGGGTATCAGGTTTGGAAGTAAATCATGTAGAAACATGAATCCCCTGAACAAGGGCCTCAACAAACTCTGTCCTTAAGGGACCCTACAATCCAGTTGCAGATGGCCTTCATGCATGCAACAGTTTGTTAGAACCCCTCAGATCCATTTTTGTAAATCTAAAGCTAAGCAGCCATTACATGATAGCTGTACTCCTTAAATACAGTTACAATCAGTGCTTACAATGAGTCAGCATTAAAGTCACAGAACACATATATTGCCTGGACAACTTGTTAGGCTAACATCATATCCTAACAAATCTTTCCATGTGGGGTATATATAAGGGTATAATTAATTGTCATTATATTTATTTATTACTTTAATTTATATGCCGCCCCTCTCCGAAGACTCAGGGTGGCATTTGCCCTACTTTAAAGATTATTTCAAGATATTCTTGGCCAGTTTACATGTTTCATGGAGCAAAAAGGGAACAACTATCAACACTTTCATTTCAAACAACAAAATGAAGAACATCTGCTTTCTCAAGAATTCTGCCTTAAATTAGAGAAATGCTGTAGCATAATTTTATTCTTAAAAAATCATCCTAACAATCAGGGCCATCTAGCTAGAAAATTAATGCAGTTATGAGGTGAAACAAATATTTATTACATGTGTTTATTTTGTTCAATTCAATCTATAGTTTAAATGATTTTATAAACTGCTTTGGATTTGAATTTTCTTACCTGCCTTGAATGCACATCAACTGAGACAAATCCTTATTCTTTTGAATAGTTGCTGTATCCCACCCATCCATCCTCAACTGAATCTAACAGTACTGCAATCATGTTTCCAAGACGCCATCTCCTGGAAATAAATTATATGTCAATATTTATGATTCATCTTATACATGGCTACTGCTTCAGACCTACAGTTTTTCAGGATGCAATAGCAGAGTGGAGTATTTTATTATGCTCTTCCTAGTTAACGTACTGAATTTGTTACAACTCAGTCAAGTGAACCTGTAATGGTTTAAAAGGAAGTTAAGCAAATTCATGAAGCTAAGGTCATAAGAGTGAGTGAGTGAGTGAGTGAGTTAGTTAGTTAGTAAGTTAGTTAGTTAATTTACTAAGGTTACATTATCCTGGAGACTGCAATACTAATACAGAGTAGTAGTTTAGCTGCCTAAGACTGCTAGCCCATTTGACTCACACTTGTGCGTTCTAAGGGGCACTACAGGGGGTGAGATAGCTCTACACCAGAAAACCATAAGTGTTACTAATCAGGATGGATCTCATTGTGCAGATATCTGATGGGCTGCTTCAATTTATAAAGGCTCAAGGGATTGCTGCTTGAAGCTGCTTCATAAAGAAATATAATCCCTCCATTGCTAGTAAAAGCCAGGGAAAGGGCAACATTGCTTCGGTCTATTTTCTCACTGTACTTTCCCTGTTGCTTCCATCTACTCTTGGTTATGATAAGGATAACTGCATCACTTTGGTAGCCCAAAGCACTGCAGAGCAGGGGCAAAATCCAGCAGGTTCTGACAGGTTCTGGAGAACCAGTAACAGGAATTTTGAGCAGTTCAGAGAACCGGTAGTGGAAATTTTGAGTAGTATCCTTCTCCTGGAGTGGGGAGGGAATGGGGATTTTGCAGTATTTTTCTCCTGGAGTGAGATGGGAATGGAGATTTTGCAGTATTCTTCCCCTGCCATGCCCACTAAGCCACGCTCATCAAGCCACACCACGCACACCAAGCCACGCCCACAGACCAGTAGTAAAAAGATTTGGATTTCACCACTGCTGCAGAGGTAAATCAAAGCCATCTAATTTAGGCTTATTTTTCACTCATCTAAGGCAATATGTTACTCAATATCAGTTTTGGGAAGCATGGGTGGAACAGTATTATTAGACAGGTTGTCTTATATTATGTCCAGAATCTCGATTTCCACTGTAAAAACAGGATGTTTTCCTATAACTACCAACTGCTTTTGCTTAATTGAAAGATTAAATGTTATTTAAAGTGATTCAAAACTAGATATTATAAACATTCAACAGATTTAACATTAAAATAACATCTAAATAAATTGTTCCAACATAATCTAACAACTAAAGATTTGAGGATCAAAAATACCCAATTCATTCAAAGGCTTTTAAAATAAAAAAAGAACTGTTGCCCCATTTCATCTGAATTATAAACTAATCACAGCCATTTTTGCCCTTTGACCTTCTGAAGAAATCACATGCTTTGCTTCTGTTCTCTGATTGCTAAAGTAATCCAGATGCACCCTGCCTGGTGGATATGTGATGCAACCATTTCATACTTAACCACTCTTTAGAGATTATATTTCCCTCCATGTTTTAAAAGACAGAGCTATGTTTGTCATTATTGACCTTATGAGTTGATGGTTTGTTCCCTTTGTGGAGTACTGAATAAAATATTGTACAGTAATCAGATCCATCATATATTCATGGTTACAAGGATGTTAATGTTTTATTAAGTTAAGTCTTCAGACTATCCAAGTGGTCTCTAGAAACATATTGCTTTATTTTTCAAGAGAAACATTTGCCCAGAAACATGACTGCATCATAATTCATGTTGTAGTTGTACTTTGTGTATATTTGGACATATTTCCAACAAATATGTACATACAAAACAAAATGATCTCTGCTTGTCTATATATCCCACAGAAGCAAGCAAGGGCACTATATATGACTTACTGTAAACACTTTTTAAAATCATTGCTACGTGAAAAGAAAGAAGTTACCCTTTAAAAGCAGGAATGTTGAATTCAGACCAGTACATGTAAGCCTGGTGGATAGAATTCAAATTGGCCTCTACCCTCAAATGTCATTATTGAAGACTGGCCACTGTTTTATGAGTTCAGAGCCCTCTTCTCAAGGAATATTGTGATAGATAGATAATAGATAGAATTCTTTATTGGCCAAGCGTGATTGGACACACAAGGAATTTGTCTTGGTGCATATGCTCTCAGTATACATAAAAAGAAATGATACATTTGTCAAGAATCATAAGAATCATTATCACACTTAATGATAGTCATAGGGTACAAATAAGCAATCAAATCATACGAGGAAACAATCAATATAAATCATAAGAATACAAGCAACAAAGTTACAGTCATACAGTCATAAGTGGGAGGAGATGGATGATAGGAATGATGAGAAGATTAATAGTAATGCAGACTTAGTGAACAGTTTGACAGTGTTGAGGGAACTATTTGTTTATCAGGGTGATGGCATTCGGGAAAAAACTGTTCTTGTGTCTAGAATATTGAGACTGAGATTCCACTTTGAGCTTCTACATCTATTGAGTGTAGATATGTGGAGATCTATTTGTTCATGTCATTGCATTTTCAGAGTTTCTGTAAATGACCCAGTAGAAGTGAGAAGTATGTCTCTCGTTGAACTAATTTTAATAACACCTGGAAGTAATCATTTCAAACTTCTGGTAGTGAAAGGAAAAGGAGACAAAAGAAAAGAAAACAGAGTGATTTTCATCAATGGTCTATCTTCACTCACTCCTGACTATGGATTAACCTTTGTCCTTCCCTACCACCCACAACATCGTTATGTCTTACAGGCCTTCACAGAAAACCTGTCACTACCTAGATCAGAGGTGGGCAACTGACTGGCCCATAAATTCTGGGAGTTGAAGTCCACAGGTTTTAAAGTGGCCATCGTTGCCCACCCCTGATCTAGATTGACAAGTAAAAGCAATTCAGAAAGAAAAGACGTAAAACCAATAGAAAAGAATGCATGGACATTTTCATGGTAAGTAAAAAAAGAGGCATTATTGAAACTATTTATCAAAAATGGTGGGGAAAAAAACTTTCAGCCTTTGGTATTTCTCTGTGCATAAACAGGCAGAGATGATATTTTCATCAAAGGCTATCTAGGCACTGGTCCACATGGATGTTTTCAAGACAAAAGCTTTCCATCTCAAGATGTTGCCTGTACAGTAAAGTCAGAGCCACAAAGTCAAATGGTGCCATTTTGCACCTTCATAATTGAATTCTAAGGAGAGCTTTTCTGCTGTTAAGCAATTTAAATACTTGCTCTTCTGGCTTGTGAGCCTCATGGACTCAATGGTATAGTGATACCTTGTAAGATACAGTTCCTATTTCTGATCAGATAGGTTGCCATTTTGAGGAAATAGCTAGAACTCTGCAAAATACAATGCAATCCAGTCTTAGTCATGTTTATTCAGATGGAAATCTTGTTATGCATCAATAAATATCCCTAATTTCATTATGCAGTTATTCCATAGGTTAATTTCACCTTGCGTTGCATTATTTTATCTTTATTATTTTATTATCTTATTTTTACTTTTTAGTTTACTTATAAATACACACACATCTCATGAAAAAGTGATTCTGGGCAGCATACAACAGACAGTTAACATATAAAAACATTACTTTTTAATTTAAGGAAGAAAATAAAAACCAAATGCAGCAGAAGTCAACAATGGATCCATCTCAGTAACTTACTAGTCTCTTGGGGTCCTCAGGCCTGATCGCATAACCAGATTTTGAGGAACTTCTAGAAAATCAACAGAAATGGAGCTAACCTCACTTTGGAGGTGGTGGGAGGAAGATGTTACATAAGACACAGATCACAGTAGCCTCCTGGGTCCCACCAAGCATAGCTCCTTAGCAGATTGGACTCTTCTTCTGCTGGACACATGACTATTTGCACCATTGCATTTTGTACTATATTAAGCTTCTAGATATCTTCAAGTCTGATATGCAGTGCATTGCTGTAATCCAATTAGGAGGTGACCAGAACATGAGTGACCATGAGTAAAGCCCCTGATTTGGGAAAAGGCACAACTGGTGTGCAATACACACATGTATGGGCAACACACAACTTGTTTGCAACCCAGAGAGGCCCAGAAACAAATGTCATTCCTTTTGGCATTCAAAATGGCATCATCCACAGTCAAGAAAGTCAAGAAATATGCACATGGTTATAAGGTAGGAGAGGAAAAAATCCTAAGAGTAATATATATATATATATATTCAAAGTGCAAATACTGAGCATGCTTATTAGCCACTGAATACCAACTAAATACTAAAAGTAAGAGAACAGATGG
>JANHZT010005195.1:59625-70660 GCA_032468215.1 Stegonotus admiraltiensis
TCGAACTTGCAGTAATTGCAAGCAGCAGATGTTAATAACAGACTTCCAGTCTGTTGAGCCACCAGAGCTCCTGATGGCTCAACAGTTTTGCCCCATTTTACAATTTTTCTTGCCACATTTGTTAAGTGAATCACTGCAGCTGTTAAATTAATAAGAAGATTGTTAAGTGAATCTATCTTCCCCCATTGACTTTGCTTGTCAGAAAGTCGCAAAGGATGATCACATGACCCTGAGACACTGCGAGTGTTGTAACTATGAACCAGTTGTCAAGCATCTGAATATAAATCACGTGAGGATGCTGCAATCATCATAAGTGTGAAAAATGGTAATGTCACTTTTTTCAGTGCCATTGTAACTTCAAATCAGGGGTGGGTTCTACTTACCTTTACTACCAGTTCACAACGGGACCGCGCACATGCGGGCTTCTGCACATGCGCAGATCGTCAATTATGACATCCAGGCGGGTGGGCGGAACCTCCTGCTGGTGTCTAAAGAACCGGACAGAACCGGGAGCAACCCACCACTGCTTCAAATGGTCGCTAAGTGAACTGATGTAAGTCGAGGACTACCTGTATTGCCTCTGAATATGGAAGCTCCATTACATGGCAGGGATATTTTAAGGCAGGGGTGTCAAACTGGCGGCCCACGGGTCGGATGCATCAAGTGCAGGGCACGCCCACCCCAGCTCCGCGAAGGGGAAAAAAAAATCACATGACGGGAACGCGACGTGGAGAGTTTGACACCCATGTTTTAAGGGCTTGATTTGGGGGCCACCATTTCAAAACTAAACTTGAAAAAAAAAACCATGTCAGTTTCATAAAGGTGCAGATTCCACTTCAAGGAAGAAACAGTCAGAGGTGAGACTTAAAGATCCAGTGTTCGATGAATGATCAGACCCCCACCACCACTCCCACTGTACAAAATGCCTCTGTATTTCCCTTGTGTTTAACAAGAATAATCATTCTTTTCCATTGTCTGCATGCATCCCTGGATGCTTTTCTCAAAGTATACATGTAAGGCCCTGTCTGCAGCTTATTAGGGTGGGGAGACATCTTCATTTTAAAACTCTGGAACATCTGCCTTTTCCTTTTGAGTTTGTTTTCTGAGCTAGCAGCAGCATGAAGGAATCTGGGAAATGTGTCTCATTGCTGGCAGACAGCCGATTGCTGAGTCAGCTGGATTGCAGGTGCCAAGGTGAAAGTTTTGTTGCTTTGACCTCTTCTTTTCTCCAGCTTATTTGGAGGAAAACTTTGAAAGCAGAAGGTTATATTTTCTCCCTGTGCCAAGTTAAGTTCCATTCAAAATACTTGGAAAGGAAAACATAGTGATACCTATGGCAGGACCTGAACACTCTTCCAGACAATGCCCTTCCAATTGTGGAAATACCACTATTGGTTTTCTTTAACGGAATAATAGAGTTAGAAGAGACCTTGGAGGTCTGTAATCCAATCCCCTCAAGCAGGAAACCCTATACTATTCCAGATTTCTTCTTAAAAACCTCGATTGATGGAGCACCCACAACTTCTGGAGGCACCCATAACATCTGGAAGTGTTCCGCTGATTAATTGTTCTGACAGGAAATTTCTCCTTAGTTCTAGGTTGCTTCTCTCCTTGATTAGTCTTCATCCACTGCTTCTTGTCCTGATTTCACGTACTTTGGAGAATAGGTTGACCCTCTCTTCTTTGTGGCAGCCCCTTAGATATTGGAACGCTGCTATCATGTCTCCCCTAGTCCTTCTCTTCATTAAACTAGACATACCCGATTCCTGCAACTGTTCTTCATGTGTTTTAGCTTCCAATCCCCTAATCATCTTTGTTGCTCTTCTCTGCACTCTTTCCAGAGTCTCTACATCTTTTTTTATATCATGGTGACCAAAACTGGATGCAGTATTCCAATTGCGGTCTTACCAAGGCATTATAAAGTGGTATTAATATTTCATAAGATTCTATTCCAAGGGAACTGAAGAAGCTTCTTGGATGAGAAGCGAAGTGTCTTCAAGGAAAAAACAAAAGTCCAATTGCATTTTGGAAAAGCACCTTTGGGACAACCATGACCCGGATGACTGAGAACCTCCCTAGACATATCCCTCTGTTAATGCAGCCTAGGACTGTGTTGGCTTTGTAACTCCATAGATCCCTCCATAGGTTGTCCAGCTGATATGGTGAGGTACTTCAGAGAGCCATGAGCCTTAAAGACAATGACATCGGTATCTCATTGGTGAGTATGGATAACACTGAATGAAGGCAGACCTCAGCCCCTGTTCATTGACTAAGCTATTTCACTGAATCTAATGTTAAGGCTGGGGTGATGGAGGAAGGGGGAAAAAATAATCCTGCCCTTGGGTCTAATTCCATCTCTCCACTAGTCACAGATAAATAATAACAAGAAGCCGCTTCCTTTGTTCTTCTGTTTGCTTCACCAGCAATTAGTTAATCCCTAAAGACATTCTGGTAGCTAGTGCAAAGTTAATCAATCTCTTATCCATCTTACATCATTACATACTATCAATCTACATACACACATAAAACATTTGAATTAAGCGCAGGGTATCTTGTGCCAGTGAATTCCTGCAAGTTCTCACCTCCATCCAATACTCAGCTTTGTAAGATCTTTACTTTCTCCATAGTAGTATATATTACAGTGTATATTACAATGAATATATATATATGTATATATATATTGTATATTATGTATAATGTATATTATAAAATACATAATAGCATGACATATATTATCTTGCTTTTAATAAACCTAGACAATATTATTTCCCCCCTCTGGATTCTTACACCATTTATGTCTGCTTCTTTCTATCAAGTTGATTGCACCTCCATGTTTGCTTATCAATTGGAATGGGTCTCTCTCGCTCACACCCACAGGCTGCCCAAAGTATGTATATTTGCAATCACAAGACTTACATGATTGCCCATTTTATGTGTTAGAACTTATATACAACTACAACAATAAAGGTATAAAGAAAGAACAAAAACCAATATCCCCTCCAAACCCAGCCCCCAACTTCTGTACCCTAAAACATTTTTTTATTAAAAAATAAAAACCCAAGTGTACGTGTTCAGCCTTATCCTATTCCAACGCCTGGGGCAAAAGTCAGATTTTTAAGGCTTTCTGGAAGGCTAGAAAGGGCAGGAGCTTGCTGGAAATCAATAACTAGGTTTCTCAAAGTAAATTCTGCACCTTTGAATTGGCTTTCGTGAGCTATATTCAATGATTCAATAATAAATGGGATGATTAGGAAGGACGGGGGGTCACACCAATAAAACTTACTTGCTGTCTACTTCGGGCTTATATTTATCTATGGGATGGAAGAAAGAATCTTGAAATGACAAACTCCACCCCTTTGTCAAATTGATGGACCCATGGAAGTATTGGTTGGTGACCAGGGTAATATGACTTACAATATGCAGATAGGTACTACACTCCCAACAGGAATGAATGGGGGAGGGAGGACTGACCATTCACAAGCTACTTTAAAAGGGAACCATTTGTGTGCTGTGGTGAAAGAGTGTGGCAGTGTGAAATGGGGGGTGGGGATGAGAACAAAGTGTGCACCCGTATTAATTTAAAGTGGATACAGTCAAAAAACAAAATAAATGCCATCCTTTTAACATGCAGGAAGATTTATATCACCACATTCCTCCTTTTCTTCCCATCACATTAAAACCCTGAATAGCAGGAAATTCACACTATCTCTTCCCCCGGATTAATAAACTTTGTTGATTCATTTTTTTTTAAAACAGCAAAACTAAAGAAAAAAAAAATAATAATAATAATGAAAAAAACTGCCCCCAACCCAGTAATGTCAAACTCTTTGATTTCTCTGCAAGCACCGTTAGGGTCAAATTATCGGTTTTCTCACCCCATCTTCTCCTGCCCGCCTGCCAGGGTCTCTTTTTCCAGTTGTTCCTTTGATCGAATCTCCACGTTGCCTCTTCTTTCTTTTCCCCCCTTCCTTTCTGTTCACTCTTTCTCCGGATCCGGATACTCCTCAAATTTCCTCCGGAATTTCACTTTGGAAATCCATGACTTTGTGATGGAAAAGGCGGGGTTGGGTTCTGGGGCTTGAAAGAAAGGGAGAGCATTACCACATGCGCATTCACACACATAGGCACACACACTTCTATACGTTCCCAAGGGTGCGGGGAGGGAAGAGAAGCATAAAGATGAGAGCAGCTGTTCCTTTCGCTCCAAAAAGCACTCCCTCCAAATCACTCTAAGGGACCCCAGAGATAAGAACTTTCTTTCTCCCCCCCCAAAAAAAATTATATATACATATCCCGGGTTCTCTTTCTTCTTCCTCTTGAGTTGGAAAGAGGGTGGAAGCGGGAGTGTCATCTTTTTGTTGTTGTTGTTTCTGTGTTGCAAATATTTCTCGCTCTTTTCTAGCGCTTCAGACAAGCCGGTAGCTTTCTCTGCAGAGCTTTAAAACGAAAAAAAGAAGGGGGGGGAATCATGTTAAAAATGGAGCTGCTTACCCACTTTGTTCTCTTGTGCAGGATAATGCCGGCGGCCTTTGTTCTCCTTTTTTTTTTTAAATTTAAAATTTATTTTAATTTATCTTCCTTCATCTGCAAACTCCGCTTCGTTTCTATCACATTTCTTCTGAGTTATTTCCAAAAGGGGCGGGCGGGGGCGGGGAAGGTGGCTTCTTTTGTTGGCTCTGTATTGCCATCTGCTGGAGGAAACCGGACTCCAGCTTCTGCAGTCACGCCGGAGCCCTAGAATTAAAACCTTTTTAAACGTGTCAAATATCCGATTGACAAAGAGGAAAGTTGCTATGAGATTAGAATTGGCCCTGGCCTGGCAGCTTTCACAGTTAGAACTGAAGCCATTGTTTAAAAATCTATCATTAAGAATCATAGAATTGAAAGGGACTTTGAAGTTGGTTTATTCCAAGAAGTCCTAATTAACTTCTGCCTACAAACATCTCAGGTAGGAAATAGCTATATGCTCACGTCCTTTATTCTTTTGAACAACCCATAGGATCACAGAGTTCTTAATCTTTCATTGAAGTCTTTATTGTAATTAGAAGCCATTAGTCTGGATTCTGTTTTCTAGAGCAGGAAAATGCAGATTTGCTCTCCCCCCACCCCCCAGTGTGAGGTTCTTCAAATATCTGGCCAACTTTAGCAAACTAAATATGTTTAATTTACTATAACTTTGCTCACAGAATGTAATCACCACAATCTTTACCATCTTTTTAAACAGCGCTGTCCAGCCAGCTCAGGCACAGAACTTTCAACAAGATGGGTTGGTGGGTGAATAAATTTAATTACATAAATACATTTACTCTAGCATCATGACTGGTGCTTCCAGGAAGCCAGAAAGAATAAGAACCCATCCATGCTACTGATTTGTAGATAATTTATTCAATACTAAGTTGCATCTGAAATATGGAAGAGCTGCCTTTTCTAAGATAAAAAAACCCACAAGTGTTTTTCCAGATACTATCTCTACCCAACTATGGTAATTAGAGGGAAAGACAAACCAGGATCAGACCAAGAAATGTTGCTGTTTGGTGTTTTACTGAGTTCAGGTGTGGCTCAGTAGAAATAGAATAGAATAGAAATAGAGTCCAGGTATTTGCCTCGATAAGCTTTACGCGTTTATTCAGCTGAATAAAGATGGCCCCTCAAAGCAAGAGGGAACCTGAACGCACTTTGACACTCATATTTACTGTATTTTTCGGACTATAAGACGCACTCCCCCCCCCCAAAGTGGAAATATCTGTGCATCTTATAGAGCGAATGTTGCTGAATGTTGCCTACCCACCCTTCGGCCTCTGCCTCCTAGCAATTTGCTTCCTTGCAGCAAACAGCAAACAGCCTGGTCAGCTTTAGCACATTTAGCATATTTGGATTGGCGGTTGGATCTGCCTTGGTTGGAATACCACCGATCACCTGTTCCAGGCTGCGGGGATCGTTGCCGCTCATTGGCACTGTGGCCACCTATTGCTGCTGCCACCTATTGCTGCCTCCACGCACCCCATTTTCGCCCTCTGCGCATCCTGTTTTTGGCCCATTCAAGGCAGTGGAGATAGGTGGTGGCAGCTAACTTGTTTTCCTCCCCAAAAGCTAGGTGCGTCTTATAGCCTGGAGCTTCTTACAGTCTGAAAAATATTGTATATGTTTGCTACATTGTCCACTTCTCCACCCAGAAGCACTGGCACACCCCACCCAGAAAAGCTGGCACGCTCCAGATAAGATAAAGAAGTACAGAAATAGTCATCCACCTCCCCTGGAGGTTTTCCAAGGGCATTGAGTGTCATCTCAGGGACATTGGGTGTTTCCTGAGGAACTTTCCATGACCTTGAAAAGGCCTACAGAGGCAATGATGACATTGGCACATATGCTTCCTCAAGACTGCCAATAGAAACATTAGATTCCTGATCAACATTGGTATGGTGATGGCTCATGCAGACAGCCAATTGAAATGGCAATTGCCTTAAAACAGGCGCTAGGACATCACTCTCCAACTATCTGAGGGCAACCGTTAGGCCATATGGCAGTGAAGATGAACCTTTTCGGCATGGAGTGTCCAAACCAGAATGCACGCTCTGGAAACTTGAACACACGTGTGCACATGCACAATCCGGAAACCAGAAGAGCAGCTGGTGATGGTGCATGTGTCCACAGAGAGGGCTCTGCATGCCACCTCTGGCACACATGCCATAAGTTCGCCATCACGGCCATATGGTCTGTTCTTTCAAACACTTCTTTTGCTTTTAATTCTATCTATTATGTCTGATGACTGAGGTGACCTGACTTTTCTTCATGATCATGTAGCCCTGACCGGCCATATTCAAAGGCAATATATCAAGCAACAGTTGGTGTTTTGTCTGGAACAAGAGCAATGGTTGCTTTTGTGGCTAACTTGTAAGCTTTGCAGGATATCTATTTATTGTTGGAAGATGCATGAGATAGCAGACAGATTGAGCAGTTTTTACAGGTGAAGATTAAATCAGTGGCTATCATGATCATTAATAAAAAAGCTTGTCTATGGACAAGAACAAGATAATCAGGATGCAAAGCACGCATGGTAATTTCTTCCATAGTTTGGTTAACGGCTTCACTACTGACTGGTTATTGTTGGAAACTAAATGTTGGAGCACATCAGCTTTCCCCAATTTTTCCTAAGAAAGAATTAGGATGATGAAAGATCTTTCCTAGTGTGTAGGACAATTCTATTATTTTCAAACAGTATGACTTAATTACTTAATTACTAGGCCTTATGGGAGCTAGTAATTTGGAGAGCACCAGATTGGGGAAGATTCTCTTTGTTTTCATTTCAGTGGATACACAACAAACTCAAGCAGGCTATCAGTGAGCTAAGCCTTGCCTTGCCTTCAAGGAACATGGATTACAGTGAGTCCTGAACCCAACCTTCTGTTCAAATAACAACATCTCAAAGACTGTGAGTCACAAGTCTCAGTGAGAACTTCATGTGGAAACTTGTGAACAGCTGAGTAATTAGTGCTCCAAATAAACTGCCCCTTCATATTTCCAACTGCAAGTTTCAAGGATGCCCTTTAGACGAACAAGACATGATCTCCAAAGTGATCCCACCAACATTCATCTATTTCTGTTGACCCAATTAAAATAATCTGCCTTGTGCCAGATAATTAGTTTCTAAAAAAGGCTGTCAATATTAGATAGCCGATTGCTAGCAAGTTGAGGATGCTGTCTGCTCCACTTTTCAAAATCTCCTTTCAATACTTAAAACTTTAGCCTTCTCTTACCAGTGGTAATGAAAGGACAGTGAAAGTGAAGCTAAAGCAAGGAAAGGTCTTGTCATTTTAGATCCAAGGTAAACCCAGGATGTCATGACATTCTCAGCATTTTTGTCTGATCATACTTTTGAAAGGCATAACACCTACAATTTCTCATTGTAGTTGGTAGAATGGCTAGTCTGCCAGAAGAACCAATGTTCAAAGATACCTTCTTCAAGAGATGCTCAGCAGCATGCCTGCTGAATCTCTGCTTTAAGCGTATCTTCCTTCCAATCAGCCTTCACTTGGAGTAGGTAGATGATGATTCTGCTCTATTTCTGCATTAGGTACCATTAGTTCCTTCAGTTATTCCCAAAACAGAACAATGTGCTTTCAGAGAAGAGTGCCTGATGCACTCCTGGAAAAATCACTGGTCTGAGTTACTCATTGCCAGTCACCAAATGGACAATTTTACTGCTTTTCAATATCTGGTTTAACTGGCTCAGTTCCTGGAACAAAATCACTGCTTCAAGAAAGAGATTACTTTTGCATATCCAAAGGAATCACTGTTTCTTCCATTTCAGAGGCTTGCTGCAAATCAGTGATTCAGAAATAAGTATGAAAAGTGGTTCAAAGGGCAGATCATTCTTATACATTCTAAAATGAAATCTCAGATGCAAGAACAGTTGCTAGTTTTAATTAGAGTTCTGGAAAGCAATCACTACAATGGCAGAGTGTCCTATGGACCAATTGAAGCTTAGCAATAGAAATGGGTTATTTCTTTCCATTTATACAACAATGGAAAATACAATTCCATCTTTAAAACAAATGGTTTGTCTAGTATGAACAGAAAATGCTGTTCACAAACATCCTGGAATCCATACATAATACTTCTCAGTTTTAAATAGCTATACTAATTTTAAGAATTAGAAATGGGAAGTATTTATAATTTGTTGAATGGATGGTGGCATTCTCCTACAGTGATCTGAAAATATGGGAAACAATATGGAGGAAGAATGAGGCTTGAAAAACTTTTTTTCAAAAGATTTATTTTTCAGAACGTTCTGAAAATGGCAGGAAGAAAATGGTGATCTACAAAGAAATCGAATAACACTTAAAGAAAAAGCAAAAAGGTATTTCTTTACATACCAGCTAGTTTGTGGAATCAAAGAAGTGTTGAACTCCTTCCCTTGGAGCAATCTTGTATTTCATGGTCATTACTGGGAATTTTGGTTTCATCCATGACCAGACAATTTGAAGAACCACAGATTTTAGTGGAGTTAATGCTTGGCTTCGTATTTATACTGGAATCCACTTTAGAGGAAGACATCAGTGGGCTTGATTTGCCAGTGGAGATGGTCATTGTTTGTGAGGTTGAGCTTGTCTGAGTAAGGTCTACTTGCTCCAGACTTATTTCTGGACTTGCCGATTCATCCGCTGATGTTTTAGATATAGAGGCCCAGGGCAGAGAGATATAGCCTTTGTAAATATTCCAAGAAAGCAAAAGTAAGAAAAGGAAGCCAACAGTGGACCCCACAATTATTAGACTAAACAACGAACTTTGGATTCTTCTGGATGGCAGTTGCCTTGGGTTCTCCGTCTCTGGGCCTGCCAAAGGTTTGCTTTTTGAACCTGCTATTTCAGAACACATCTGGTTTGACAAGTCACACTTAGGACTGTAGAAAGTTTTCTCTGGCTGGGGCTGAAGGAGATAGACAGCCATTGTTACATGAAATGTTCTCCCATTGACTTTTTCAACAGACTGACATTCATAAAGACCAGTATCAGCTACTGTTGCATTAAAGACAACCAGGCCTTTTGTATGGATGAGATATTTAGCCCCTTCTTCCAGCAACTGGCTCTTGTTAAACATCCAGAGGAGATTGGCTGTGTTGGACAAAGGTTCACAGTTAAGTTGAGGGCTGCTGCCAAGGGTGATAGGGTACCTTCTGATTTTCTTTTCTGAAAAGCAAGAAAGCTTGGTGGTCAGTTTATAGCTTCCTGCCTCATGCTAGGAACTATGCCAACCTTGTACTACTGTCTGTACTAACTACCCATCAGACAATCTGTATCATCATTAATGGAAGGGGACATAATATATTAACATTTTAGATAATACAGTAAAAGATACTGATAAATTATACATATTTGTGATCCTGCAGAGGTATCCCATATGAAGGCTCTCCTTATAAGTAAATGCATTTAATTTTATGTAGTACTTGTCAGAGAAAGAATAAAAGAAGTTCTAGCTACCATTTACTTCTGTATCATATGCTTTGAAAGCACTGTTTAAAATGTGTTGCATGGTGCTTTGGGTTTTTTAAAAATTTAATGTGTTTTCAGCTTTTTAATATTCGCAATCTGATACCAGCTTCTCTCAGTGGCAACAGTACCAGGGATTTTGCTATAAGTCAATGTGCTGATTCTGCTGATGCTCACTCTCGTGTAGGAATTCCCTGGGTTCAGCCCAAGGTTAAAAATGAAGAAGCAATACTTCAGAGAAAATGACTCCAAAAGGAAAAAGTACGCTTGTCCCTATCTTCAATCAACTCCCCAAAGTCAAGGCAATTTATATTCAAAAACAGCATGCCTTTTTAATCAAATAATATTAAGCTTAGAGAAACAGCATTTTAAACCCGCACACATACAAATTGCAAGACTTTCAGTGTGTAAAATCACAGTCATCCTCTGCTGGGTTGAAAAGGAGATGAAAGCACTTAGACAAGCAGGCAACAACCCTCCTGAGTCTTTCAGTGAATTTTATCCTATATTCAGACCTACTATGATTGTCTGTACTGCTGTTTTTAAAAATGGATAAATGGTTTGATTAGAAGGACTTCCAGGTCCACTATGTGCTATGAAATTATTGGGAAAGGATGGCATAGTGGTCATGAGTGACAAGATAGAAAAATGTAGTTATGATCTTTATGTTGGAAAGAATTCAGGTCCAATTAAACAGTTCCATGGGTCTGTAGAGAAACATTTATCCATATCTGTGCAACGGGGAGAGGGAAGAACAGACCATTATTATAGTTACTATGGAGAAATACCATATTTGGAGGAGAGAAATTTTGCTGTTACACACCCACCTCTGACATTACTGTTGCCAGGCAAAGTCAAATAGCAAGGTGATCCCAATGCATTAGCATAACTCCAGATCTCTGCTGTGGTTTGTGTGTGTAGATATAAATAATATGTATGTGCCACATACGTATAAATTTGTTGCATTTATCCTATGCATAATAAGTATATAATTGTTGCATTCTGCCTGAAAAATGCACACAAATGATTAACTTCAAAAAATCTGCACT
>JANHZT010005196.1:26552-39088 GCA_032468215.1 Stegonotus admiraltiensis
AAGGGAGGTACTAATACCACTCTGTAAAGCCTTAGTAAGACCACACCTAGAGTACTGCATTCAGTTTTGGTCACCACACTATTTGGAGGATTTGGAGTGTGATCACATGACTCCCAGGGGGGAACCATTTAAATTTCAGATCTGGATCACATGTCCCCTTTTTCAGGTCGGTCATAACTTTGCACGGTCACCAAACATTGTAATGTGAGGACTATCTGTATTTTGGCAGGGCTGTTCTCTGTGACCTCTTGGCTAAGAAACTTCCCCAGGCCCTTACCAGAGTTATAGAAGATGCCAGAACATCATGGATGGTGGAGATGTCTAGAAGGCTACTGGGCAAACCATCATCTTCTGAAACAGCGTTTAGATCATCCATCCTTTCGCCAGAGCTAATTACAAGTGGAGACTCGAGGCAGAAATTTTGCTGCAATAGAAATTGAAACATTTTAGATATTAGATTAACAAAGTTGGAAGGGACCTTGTAGGTCATCTAATCCAACTCATGTAGTTTGGGCTTGTCCTTCAACTAGGGCTAAATTCAAGAATTTTATATAGGTAATCCTCGACTTATGACCACAACTGAGCTCAAAATTAATGCTGCTAAGTGAGACATTTATTAAGTAGGTTTTGTCCCGTTTTATGACCTTTCTTGCCACCGTTGTTAAGTGAATCCCTGCGGTTGTTACGTTAGTCATATGGTTGTTAAGTGAATTTGGCTTCCCTGTTGACTTTGCTTGTTAGAAGATCACCTGGGGTCACTGCAACGGTCATAAATATGAGTCAGTTGCCAAGCATCTGAATTTTGATTACGTGATCACAGGAAAGTTGCAATAATTTTCAATGTGAAAAGCAGTCCTATGTCACTTTTTTCCAGCATTGACCAACTTTAGACGGTCGCTAAATGAATTGTTGCAAGACAAGGACCGCCTGTATGGCTTCCTTAGCCAGTCTGGCCTCTTATTACAATCACCTTGTGGTTGGAAACCACAAAATTGGTTCCAAAATTGAAACACTGAACTCATATAGTTTGGGCTTGTCCTACTGCCAGAGCTAAGGCTGAAATTCAAGAATTGGGTACGTTGAGAGCCGTCACTGCTTTTTATGGACACGTACGCGCGTGTGAGTTTGTGAGGCTTATGTTTAGGCCCAAATGGTTTCCTGCACAAGCGGGATTAAGATTCCCAAAAGTCCCTCTCGCCCAGAGGTGAGTTTCAGCAGGTTCTGACCAGTTCTGGAGAACCGGTAGTAAACCGGTAGCGGAAATTTTGAGTAGTTCGGAGAACTGGTAGTAAAAATTCTGACTGACCACACCCCCATCTATTTTCTGCCTCCCGAGTCCCAGCTGATTGGGAGGAAATGGGGATTGTGCAGTATCCTTCCCCTGAAGTGGGGAGGGAATGGAGATTTTACAGTATCCTTCCCCGGTCACACCCAGCAAGCCGCGCCCACCAAGACATGCCACGCCCACCAAGCCACACCCACAGAACCGGTAGTAAAAAAATTTGAAACCCATCGCTGCTCTCACCTCAAAATTTTTCACCTTCCCAGGGAAATTCTCCTGCAAGAATGCATCCCCAACCACGTCATGTAACGCTTCGGAAGGAAATTCATCGTCCTGCAGTAAAGCTTGGTTTCCCGGGCTTCCATTGAACCTGAAAGTTGAAATAAATCTATTTAAGCTTTTCAAAGGTTGCCACCGCGCGAAAGGAGAAAGCAAATGTTAAGACTCTAATTTTTTTTTGCTGCAGTCTTGAAGTGATTCACACGGTTGTTAAGTGAATCCCGCTTTCCCCATGCGTGTCGCAAGTGTTGTGGCCCACCAGCGGCCAGCAGAGCTGGCAACAGATTCGGACAGTGAGGAGGTTGGGGAGGAACCTGGGCCAGTCCTGGAGTCTGGGGAAGGCTTTGGTGAGAGCTCTGCGTCCGAGGCAGAGAGGGGGCCAGGGCCGGATGCCAGTTATCAGCTGCCTTCGGAGTCAGACATCAGTGGAGCCTGTTGCCAGTGAGTGCATGCATAGAGTTGCCAGACGAAGGGAACAGCTAAAGAACAAGGGTCGACTCGGGTCGTCCTATCGTCACCGCTACCGGCTCGGCGGAACCGGGCCGAACCAGAAGGAACCCAGCACTGATTTGGAGCAATAAAGGGGCAGTTTGAACTGCCATCTGCCTGCCTTACCTCTGTGCCATTCCCGCAAGCCGTCACAGATTCCCTGAACGACTAAGGCAAGGCAGGTCGTAAAACGAGGCAAAACTCACCCAACCGTCTCGCTTAGCAGCAGAAACAGCCGGTCTCTTTTTGTTGTCGTTAAGTCAAGGCCTACCTGCGCAATGCAAGGCGCTGCAGTACAATACAATACACGCACACACACACACATGCACCAACACACACGTAACCGTTTAAGCCAACCCCACGCACCGCTAATTAGCCCCATCTGAATGATGAACGTGGTGGAGCAGCTCCGCGTGCAGGTGGGAGGCCGAGCGCGTGAGGGGCCCGCGGCTCCCCGCCCGGCGCCGCCTCTGAGCCCCGTTATGCCCCCTCGCAGGTGAGCGACCCCGAGAGCGCCGTGTCGGTGGAGTTCACGCCCACCATCCCGCACTGCAGCATGGCCACCCTCATCGGCCTCTCCATCAAAGTGAAGCTGATCCGGTCCCTCCCGGAGAGGTTCAAGGTGAGCGGCGGCGGCGGCGGCGGGGCGGTCAGGGCAGTAGACTAAGATCTGAAAGCTCCTGCTCGGTGCGGGATCTATGATTATCCAGCAAAAGAAGAAAACACCGTGCAGTAGCCTATTCTGCCAATGCGTGGTGTGTATAAGTCAGAAAGTTTCTAAGGTGCAAGTCACCTTCGATTCTGCAGCCATTTTCTCCCTTGGGGTGAGGATGTGTGCCACTTGGAAGTTTCAGCAAAAAAGGATAAAAATTTGTTGAAGTTCTGTTAGCAGATTAGATTTCATACAGTTGTCAAGGTGATTACAGCCCTCCATTATTACTGTTGCATACTCCATTGAAAAACTGGTCATCTTACGTATACTAAATGTGTATGCTAAATGTGTGCACACGTATACACAAACACATATGCCTTGGAGTGGCTTACAGATAATAAAATGTCACAACCATTAAAAAAATACATGTAGCATATCTTAATCATTAAAATCATAAAATTTATAACTGAGGTAATCACATTTGTCAGTAATTAGTACAATTTCTGTGCCAGCTTTGCCACATTTCCCCATTCCCATTCCCAAAACCATGTTTTCAAGATCTTTTCAAAGGCCAGCAGAGTCAAACCAATTCTAATCCCTAGGGGAATTATTTTCCAAAGGGTGGGCAAATTGAAACCGGATGCAAATTGGCTACCAGTGCAGCTTGTGGAGCAGAAGTATAGATTGCGGAGTGGACATAACTGCCCAAACAACGTTTTGAAGTTGAAGCTCTCAAATCCTTTTCAGAGATAGCCCCATTGTAGAGTGACTAAAACATGACTACCATGAGCAGGTCGAGGAATGAACAGAATTGGCACACAGTTGTGCAAAGGCCATGGCTGCTGTCACCTGTCCTTTGACTAGAAGGACTTCCAGATTGTGCCCAGATCCCATTTGGGGCAACTCCATCCAAAACAAGAGATGGAAAGTCCCAAGAACCTTTCTTTCCTTTTGAATAAACTCTAACTTCCATTGCAGTGTCCCAACTGAAAGTACCCAAACCCACCCTTTCCAGTTTTTTTAAGGCATGTCCCATCTTCCCCCTGGAGTTTTTCACCATGAGAGCATGGGCCATTATGTAGAATCCAGCCCCTTCTCAATCACATCATTTGTGTATTCATTTGTTAAGTTCCAGGATCCTGCTTCCTTGCACCAAACCCTCAACTGGAACAATTAATGAACAAATTTCTTCCCAGCCCTTTATAATCTTAGTAGATTCTTTTAAGATACCTTTTGGCTATGTTCTTTGTCTTGTAGTGGATCATGAGAAAAGGAAGGTTATTGATGGCTTTGAATAGCTTTGGTAACCACATTGTCATGTGCCATTTAAGGGCACCTGCAAGACAGTAGACCTCCTATGATGTCACCTTTGGTTTCCACACAGCCCCTCAGTTCATTTCAGCTGGGAATCATCCATTTGCCCTTTTTCTCAGGGTGGCTGTTAGGCTTCTTAGATCCCTGGGGGTTCACGCATCTTCCATAATGTTACATGCATCGTTGTTCAGGTGGCTGCATCCAGAGAGCCTGATAGCAGTTCTTGGTTTTTGTTGACACTGATCTTGTTATTTGGCAAAAAGAAGGCGCTCCCAGAATGAGCTGGAAAATAAACATGCTAAATGCATGCTTACAATCTAAAAGACAAGAGAAGCAGACAGATTTGAGGGGGGAAGAAAAGTAATCCAGTTGCTCCAATAATTAAAATATATACATTCTAATTTGATTACATTTAGGTTTGCAATATCTATCTTCAGATTTGGCCAACTTATTGTATTTTGCTTTCTGTTCAAAAAAATCAACTTTAATTGGCATCTTGTGTGCAAAGGGGAAACTGCTTGATTTTTCCATAAAGGCCCATCAGGTCACTGGGAGAAATAGCTTCTTTGTGATAGTGCTTTTTCCATCTTCCCTATACTACTTTCTCTTGCCCTTGTCTCTGCCCGCCGCGGGGGGCCCTTCCAAGGAGAACTGAATGAAGTTGAGCCCTGGGCAGTACATGACCTGAAAAAATTGGAATTGGTTTTTTTTCTGAAAATTAAAACAGAGTTATTGCAATGAAAGGGTTGCTGCAAACTGAGGGGTTCTTTGGCGCTCTCTGGGCTTGATTGTTTTCTTGCAGACATTTCAGGTGCCATCAGTGCTCTGGGTAACTTGAACTGTTGTCTCCTTTTCAGGTGGATGTCCACATAACACCTGGGACACATGCTTCTGAGCATGCAGGTAATATTTTTTTGTTTCATGTTCAGCACACATTTTGACAAGGTTGTGTTGAGGATGTTCAGCTACTCAGATGCAAAGCAGAAAAGGTGATTCAGAGAGGGCTCAGATGCGTTTACTGCCCATTTAAAAAGTGCCTCTTTCTCCTACAGCCGCCCCACCCCCACCCCACCCCGTCACCCTCTGCTGACAGGGCAGATTCATTTCCAAGAGATGTTTTGGATTATTGGTTCTTTAGAAATGGCCATTTAATTATATTAAACACTTTTAATATGAATGTGTTTTAATGTATGTTCTACCTTCATATTGTATCTTTATTTTTATTTTTTTGCAAAAATAGCTGTCATATATTTGAGTCTCTCTGAGGCAAAATGCACACATTTGTACTGTTCATATGTTAAATATAAGTTGGTAAACATAATTTTGCTGGTTTTGGGAAGAAATGGGGAGCTCATAAACTGCTTGTTTGTTGGTTGTCTCTTAGCTGGGCAACAATCTAACTAAAACTATATCTGGACTGCTTTTCCACAGTAAACAAGCAACTTGCTGACAAAGAGAGAGTAGCGGCCGCCTTAGAGAACATGCACTTGCTCCAGGTGGTGAACCTGTGCTTGTCGGGACGATCTTAGTGTCTCTGTGTGTGTTTGTCTCTGAGAGCATCTTCAAGGTCTGGTGGAGGCCGGCTTCATGGTGGAAAAAGGTCTTTTACTTATCCTCTGTCTATGTTGGAGTAAAAAAATTGTAGTTCCTTAGCAAAAAGGCCATTTAAATTCTTTCAAGAATTGGTGATAAATGTGGTTTTGAAATATTCTATTTGAATAGGGGAAGGTGCTTGTAGTAACTAGGTGCTTGACTAGGTGCTTCCTAGTCAAATAAGACTATTTTTGAAAACCTCCAGTGATGGAGACCCCACAACCCCGGGAGACAAGTTATTCCATTAATTGTTCTCACTGTCAGTAAATTTCTCCTAGATCCAAATTTCTCTTGGATCTCCCTTTAACAAGTTTCCACCTATTACTACTTGTCCTGCCCTCAGGTGCTTTGGAGATCCCCTCTTCTCTGAGACAGCCCCTCAAGTACCAGAGGACAATTATCATCTCCCTGCAATCATTATGATGTTTGGTAGGCTAGACCTACCTATCTCCCTCAATCATTCATCATACAATCTACCCTGCTACCAAGTTAAAGGTTTAAAGTGGCTTGAATAAGATTCTTATTCACAAGGCCTGCCATGTCCTTGGAGGCCTTCAGCCTTTTGAGGCTGACAGGCCAATTGGGATTCTGCTTAATGCCCTGGTGCTGACAGGCCTGAAGGCCGGCTTGCCCAAATGTGCAGCCCAATAAATCTGAGCATGGAGCAGACCTGGGGAAAAAGTTCTGAAAACTGCTCCTTAGCATTAAGAATTCAGCCACCCTGTGGCCAAATTCACACACTTTGTAAAACACAGCCACTATATAATATGCTCTGGCAAAAGAAATCTGGTGCAGCTTCAGACAATAGTCTGGCTCTCCCAATGTGCTAAAGCATCCACCATTCTGCCTTCTAGCCTTATTCATCTGCACACCCAGCGCTTGCTTTGGCCTTCTTTTTTCTCAGGATCAGCTCCTTCCGCCTTCTTCCCTGCTTATTTGCTTCCCCATAGGGTTCCCATGGCTTCCTGTTGCTCTTTGCAGCATCCCTCCCCCCAACCTCTCCTCCTCCTCCCACTCAGGGGGCCCCATTGTTCCTTCCTAGGGTCTGGAACAACTCGGCCCATCTGGATTCTGTTCCAGAGCACCAATTTAAGAGGGTAGGGCACCCTAGAAAAGTGTGGGGCTAGTGCAATAAAGGCAAACAGCACATGCCCAGAGGCCATCTACATATTTGCAAAATGTGTCACATATATATTTATACCCATAGAGAACACAGATTATATCTCTACAAAATGTAAACTAACTGAAAAACTTGAAACAATTAAAGATCTAGAGAAAAAAGCAAAGGGCCTAGAGACAGGTATAGCTACTTTGAGATTCAAACAACAAAATGAGAAACCCCAGTTAAAGGAAGGATCTTGCAACCAAACTGAACACAGTAAGGAACAACACAGAAAATGAACCCATAGAGACAAACAGATGGCAAACTTGTCACTGATAGTGGGGTGGGGCAGTTCAGTCTAGTCCAGGCCTGCTTGGAGTGAAACATCAATTTCATTACATCCCCTTGGAAGAAAGAGAGCAAACACCTAGAGAAGGGACATCATTGAGTGTACCAATTATAGAAAAAAGAGGTCAGAGTTCGTTAAGAAAAAATAAGGCATGTGTTGGTGATAGGAGACTCAGTGCTCAGGGAAACTGAACCAGACCAATCAATCGAACTAGGGAAGTTTGCTGTCACCCGGGAGCCAAGATCCATGATGCGACTGAGAGGCTTACTAAAATAACTAAATCCACAGAATATTATCCTTTTCTCCTCTTTCATGTGTGGATGAATGATAGAACAAAGTCCCTGGAAAAAATATCAAGAGACTAGGAGCACCTAGGCCTGAAAGCCAAAGAGATGGGGACAATGGTGTTGTTTCCTTCTGTGCTCCCAATGAAATGTAAGCATCCAGTGTGGAAAGGCAGAACTTTTGAAGTACACAGCTGGCTTAAGAGATGGTATTGATGTGAGAACTTTCAATTCTTAGTTCATGGACCTACATGAAGGGCTTTGGGCAGGGGTTGAGCTACACCTGACAATTGGCGGGAAGAACATCTTTAGAAACCAAGTGACTTGCCTTATCCCAAGGGTTTGAAACTAGAACTGGAAGAGGAAGGAGACAAACTTATGTAAGCTAATTCCAAGCATAAAATGCAGGACAATCAGCCAAGTGGTATGACAAAGGGGGAACTCAAATACAAAACAGGAGATGTTGGAAGCAAACACACTGGGTCAAAATGCAGCAGAAAGAAAGCGGAACTGCTTAATTCATTCTTTTCATCAGGGTCTGACAAAAGAAAAAAGTAGCCCAATCTTATCAAAAGCAGAACTGTAAAAAGTATACTAGGAATCCAAGTCAAAATAGGCAAGAAAATATTAAGACAGCACCCACCTATACTAGACAAATTCAAATCCCCAGGACCAAATGGATTACATCCCAGAATTCTGAAGAAGCTGACAAGACATGATCTCAGAACCACTGAAAAATATCTTTCACAGATCCTGAAGCACCGGAGAACTACCAGAGAACTGAAAAAATGCTGATGTGGTTCCCATCTTCCAAAAAAGAAAAAAGAAAAAAACCGATCCAGGAAACTACAGACCAATCAGCCTGACTCCAATACCTGTGAAGATTCTGGAAAAGAATCAAGCAATGGTTCTGTGAACACCTAGAAGTAAGCAAAGCTATTACTAGAAGTCAACATGGGTTTGTCAAAACATCATGCCAAACAAATCTCATTTCATTCTTTGACAAAGTGACTAAATTAGTGGACCAACAAAATGCTGTGGACATAATATACTTGGACTTCAGTAAGGCATTTGATAAAGTAGGCCACAACCCATTTCTTGGTGAGAGAAAAATGTGGAATGGACAGTATCACAAGATGGATTAACTGGCTGACAAACCATACTTAACATAACCTCAATGTAACTACTTCTGTATGGAAGGATGTATGCAGTGGGGTACCTCAAGACTTCGTCTTCAGTCCAGTATTCTTCGACATCTTCATAAATGTTTAGATGAGGGACTAGAAAGGGAACTCATCAAATTTGCACATGACACCAAGCTAGGGGGGATAGCCAACACTTTAGAAAATAGGCTTAAGGTCCAGAAAGATGTTGACAGACGTAAACACTGGGCTCTAGCCAACAAAATGCAATTCAGTGATGTGAAAAGTAAGATTTTGCAAAAAAAACAAAAACAAAACAAAGTGCACAGGTATATAATAGGTAGTACCTGGCTCAACAAGAGTAACTGTGAGGGATGTTGAAGTCCTACTGGATGACTATTTAAAAATAAGTCAGCAGTGTGCCGCAATTGCCAAGAAAGCCAATGCAGTCCTAGGCTGCATCAACAGGGATCAAAGTCATGTGAAGTGTTAATACCTCTGTATAGTAGCTTGGTAAGACCACACTTGGAATACTGCATCCACTTCTGGCCACAATATAAAAAAGATACTGAGACTCTAGAAACAGTGCAGAGAAGAGCAACAAAGATGATTGGGGTCTGGAAATGGTTATGTCTAGTTTAACAAAGGATTAGGGCTGACATAGCTCCAATATTTCAATATTGTTTCAATATTTGAGGGGCTGTCACAAAGATGAGGGAGGCAAAGTATTCACCAAGACAAGTAATGGGTGGAAGATTCTCTAGAACTAGAGAAATTTCCTGACAATGAGAACCATCAGTGAAGGGCTTCCCTCCAGAAGTGGATGCTCTTATCCCTGGAAGTTTTTAAGGAGCCATTGGCCTGAAATGGTCCAGGGTCTCCTGTATTCTGTACATTTCAGCAGCATAAGCTACCAGCAAGGAAGCATTCAGAAACTAATAAATCCTTTTGAAAGGGGTTCAATTAAATCTCATTTAATACAGGGGTACAAGTCCTTCATTTCCTGTGTTTGAAAATAGAACGCATCTGCCAATAAACTTTCTTTGGATAATTGTATGATAGTTTATGGTGCTAATATTGCTTTATTATGCTACAGTGTTATTAGTGGAGGGATGCTACAGTTGGTTCCATTGGCCATTTCCTGCCAAGGAAGTTTTATATCGATCTATGGTTGTAAACCTTATCAGCTCCCTGGCCGATTCAGCCTCTTCAGATGGAATAAACAAAATGCAATGAAGTCATGCAAGTGGCTGCCTTCAAAAGCCTTTCCGAAAGCTGCTGTCAAAAGTGGTTTTTTGGGGGGGCGGGGGGTGGTCCCGTCTGACTCTTTTATCTATTTACATTTGATGTGACCCCAGGACAAAAAGGCCAAGTCTAGTCCTTCATCTAGTTCATTCTGCAAGATGCATTAGCTGTGACAGCCTGCGAGTTTGCCATTTTAGTCCCAACTCATCGATGGGGTATCAGACCGAAAAAGCTAAGGAAAAGGGTCGCAAATAAGCAAAGTTTGAAATGGCAAAAAGCCACCTGGCAGGTCTGCCCTTTGACCTGAGGATGGAGAGGCTGTATTACACTCAAGAACAGGCCTAACCAGTCCCAGCTGCCCCATTATAGTCATTGCTGGGCATAGGGTTATCAGGCTATTGAAGGCTGCTAGGGAAGGGAAGGGAAGGGCAGACCATTTTCTCCATCCTTAACAGAAAGAAGAGGCAGAAAAAACACCCACCCACCCTCAGGTAGCAAAATGAAAGATGATCTTGCTCCTAAGAAGCCCAGTAAGACAGACTTGGGCATCAAAATCCTTTTCTGTACCAGAGAACCTCAGAACTGTTCCCCTGTTAAAGTCAAGAGTTTGCCTTAAGATAGGGAAGCTTTTAAGGGACTGCATTGGTTTTATTATAATGGCCCAATTCTAGGGATAGCCCCTGCCATTTTCCCACCAGTCTCCCCACGAGTGATCACTTGCCGAATGGCTTATCAGTCTGACTGCAGCCCAATCTCCTCTATTCTTAGACCCAAATATGTTTCTTTTCTTAAAAAGGTTTAGATTAAACTAGCAGAAGAATAAGAACAGCTGTTTAGTGTCTTACATTTGGGAGAAAGGCCGGGGGAGTTGGTTAGTTGTGGTTTGGAAGGCAAGATAGTTTTTGCTATTGAGATACTGTCCAGGCCCAGACACCAAGGCCTTTGTCCTAAAAACCTGGCTGGAAACCAGCCCTGGGCAGACTTCAGTTCTGCATGTTCTTCCGTGTATTTTCTAGAGTCCACAGCCCACCGAAGATAAACATCTGCTATCAGGTGACGATAGGACAGGTGTGCTGTTGATTAAGGTGCAAGTGTGGAGGTGAACAGGAGAGGGAGGAAGGCTTTTTGTTGCCCTTGTAAAACCATTTGGAGTCTGAAATTCTTGGGATCTGCTGTGATTTTTTTCAGAAATTAACCAGCGTCTTTCCAGGCTCCCTTTAGCCACCTGTGGCCTTTGTGAAGCACAACCAGGCCAGATTGAAAGTTCACTCAATTACAGATTTCATTTCAAACACTACTAAACTCACGCTGAAGAACTTCTGCACCTGCCCTTAAGCAGCATTTTTACAAATCTTTTCTGGCCATCTGGAGATCGCACTCCAGATGGCTCAATTGGAGAACCCCGGAAATATTGCCTAAGGATATTTTAGCAGGTTCCAAACCATCTAGACTAACCTGTCCACAGAAGAAAGGCATAATCCAGACACTGATCTTTGTCAGTCTGCTTAAGAACATCTCTGGCCGAGAACAAAGTTCCAGGAGAGGTAGCTAAATTCTCTCTTAGGACACTCAAAAGGTGTGGCCTTGCTCTGATTGCTTCACTTCACAGTCAAAACCAGACACCCCCAATAAATAGAATAAATAGAACATGTGAGCCATTAGTTTGTTTTCAGCAGGCCAAAGTCCAACAAAATTCTCCTTTGGGACTTCAGGCATCTTAATGAGAGCATAGCCTGTCCAGCAGTAGTGCAGAGGGGCAGGCAGCAAGTTCACTCCGGCATCAGCAGCTCCAGCTCTTCATCACTGAGACAATTGGTGGCAACTATGTGGTTGAGCTGCTGCATATACCGTTCAAGGTCCTGCATGAAGTGGGGGATTCGGGCCTTCTCCAGCACCCCATATTTCTTCAGGTGGTCCACATCTTCATAAGAGACCTGAACGGAGGACAATTGCATGTTATCTCATTGACGTGATTTAAATCTCTTTGTGATGACAGCACACGCAACAGCCCGCGTTTTGTAGCTGGCTACCTAGAGCAGTGGAAAGGGCAAGGCCAAACACTGGCTGTGCCCAACCAAGCCATGGGACTCCCCCAAAACCATTCACTGGAGAAAAATGCATAAATGTATAAACCTAGGTATGAGTTTTCCTGGATTTTAAGCATGATGCCTTCCATTCGCACTGACTTTTGCTTCAAACCTGGTAACTTGTGCGATCCTTTGGGCCAGCCTTTAGAAAAAATACGGCTGCTGAAGTTAGGGGGACTTTATGAGCAGTTTGTTAAAGTTAGGTCCCCTGCAAATACTGTTTTCCAAGGTGTGAATGATAAATGAACAAGTGATAAAAACAGACCCCTGGGTCTATTAGAGAAATATTTCTCAGAGAATGTTAATCCTTGCTCAGTCGGTGTAAACATCACTTAAATCCAAGCTTGCACTAGGCAACATAGTTTTCAGGGGGGAAAGTGGCCCCTTTCCACTCAAAAGCAAAGGTCTCAGCAATTGTGAAATGGGAGATCCAAGATTTCCCCTGGCCAGCCCTTGCCCTCCTTGCCCTCCATCTATCTTCGCTGGGAGGGCTCTGCCAGAGAGAAAAGCAAGTGGGCTCCACATACCTTCCCCAGTGCAGCCAGCAACCGGAAATCAATCTTTTGTCGATGCCGAAGGATCTGGAGGATTCCTTCCAGGTACACCTGATCTTTGCTGAAGCAGCCTGCAAATGAAGAAGAACCAGCCAATACTGTGCGTGTTAGTTAGTTTAGTTAGTTAGTTTATTCAATTTGTATACCGCCCTTCTCCCGAAGGA
>JANHZT010005197.1:19102-30135 GCA_032468215.1 Stegonotus admiraltiensis
AGGCTGGAAACAGCCAGTTTCCCAACTTCCAGGCCCACCGGAGCTGAGCTAGGGCAACGCTCGCGTGCCCACCGATACGGCTCCGCGTGCCACCTGTGGCACACGTGCCATAGGTTCGCCATCACGGTCCTAGACTGTGGTTCTAATTTAAGAGCAATGAAAAAAGAGGGGAAAAGGAACATTGCTTCTTTCGAGCGTGAATACTGTGCATGTATGAGGGAAGGAGAGTGCGGTCTGATTCTACCTTTAACGGGGTACATGCAGTGGTGAAATCCAATTTTTTTTACTACCGGTTCTGTGGGTGTGGCTTGGTGGGCGTGTCAGGAGAAGGATACTGCAAAATCTCCATACCCATCCCACTCTGGGGCCAGTCAGAGGTGGTATTTGCCAGTTCTCCGAACTGCTCAATATTTCTGCTACCGGTTGTCCAGAACCTGTCAGAACCTGCTGGATTTCATCCCTGGGTACATGGCAGAATTAGAGGGAGAGGCAATTCCTGTTACAACATATGCCTTATATAAAAGATTTCTCCTCTGGGAAGTTGTAATACTTTTCTGCGTCAATGTTTTATTATTAAGTTTGAATTAAGCTCAAGTCCCAGTGGCAACTTCAAGACTTCTCCATTACTCTTATAAGGTAACGTCTTTTGATGGTAAGCCATCCCCAGGGATCTGACAGAGAGAAAGCTTGAGGAGTTCATCCTGCTTTGCATAGTGATCGAGGCTTCCTGCTAAAATCAACAGGAGGAAAATATGCTCTGGGAGCTAAAAACATCCAGAAGCATAAAGGATGCGCAATAAATATCTACTGGGCAAAGTTGGAAGTAATAATTTGATTTCTTCACAGTAGAGAAGGTAGAGATCATTTGAGGCTTCCACTTTAAAAACGAGCTATTTCTTGACAAAAATAAAAATGAAACCGTGAGAGTTTTAAGTGCTATCCACCAGTCCTTAAGCTGGCAGAAAATGTTACCACAGTAGCACATTTGCACATTTGTATTTTATGAAGTTTGGAAGCTGCCCAGAGTCACTTGAGTGAGATGGGTGGCATGTAAATTTAACAAATAAACACACACACACACACACACACACACACCAAACAAACATTAAGACTGCTGTCTAAGAACATGCTGAACTTATTTTTTAATTACTGTTGTGTCCTTGAGTTGTGCCTCTGTAATACTGTCTCTAAATAAGTGAAATTGTTGAAGCTGCAGAAATGCACACGTAACTGCATCGCCCACAAGGGGCCAGTGTCTATTTAAAGTTTCAGCTACACAGAGCCATATTTGAGATATGCTGATGGATCCAGCTCCGGCTGTGTAAAGGCACTCTAGCCAGTTCATCTCTGCTACAGAACTCAGAAGAGCTCACTGATGCTTCACAAAGATCTGTTTCAAAACCACATCCGTCAGTGGTCTTTTCAGCCAGAAAAAGGAAAGGTACTGTACTATATGCACACCATTTTATTTGCCTGTTCTATTTGCAATATCACACAGGTGTTTCTGTTCTAATTGCTTTCGGATGTGTTTTTCTTTCTTTCTTTCTTTTGAATATGTCACCTAATCTGATATATTCTTGAAAATATCCCACTGTATTAAAGTTAATGGATAGAGACTAAGAATAAGTAACATTCAAGCTCACCTACAGCATCTAAACAACAGGATGCAAAATGTAATTGTTATTGTCAGTTCCAAACAGACTTAAATATATCCTTGATAGCATCCAGGATCCTGAACAGTCCAGACTGACTTTTATCACGATAAAACCAGGTATTTGTTGAGCTGGAAAAGACAGTGCAAGCCATTAGATTCAATCACCTGCACCATCCAAATCCCATACAGATGGCTATCTATCCTCCACTTGAAGTGGGAGTCCATCATTTCTCAGGGTCATTGGTCTCACTGTTGAAACTGCTCTTATTGTAGGAATTTTTTCCTTATCTTCATCTGAAATCTGCCTTCCTATAGCTAGAATCTGATTCCACATCCTAAACTCTGAAAATATAGAAGACTTTTTTTTTCCGGGTGACATTCTTTCAGGTATTTTGAGAGTCCATTGTATTTGTCCATTCTCTTCCTAAAACTAAATTTTTCCAATCCCTTCCATTACTCTTCGTAGCATTTAGCTTCTAGCCTCATGAAAATCCTTATCACCCACTGAATCTATTTCAGTCTGCCTCAGCCCTTTGTGGGTTATATAGTAATTAATACAATATTAGATGTGGGATCTGAAAGGGCAGAAAATAGGGGAACTACTACATCTTGTGGTTAAGAAATTATATTTCTTTTTCTGCAATTAAAATAGCTTTTAACCTTTTTTTGCAGACAAGTGACATTATTGATTTACTTTACTTGTAATCAAATACTACTATATCATATTTTCAATTATTATCAAGCCAAGTATTCCTCGGGCTATATTTAAGCATTTAATTTCTGTTTCCTAATGAAGAGCTTTGTCTCTGATTGATTTTATACCATTATGTTTGGCTTATTACTCTAACTTATCAAAATCTCATAGAATCATATTAATCTCACTGAATGTTATGTCATCTTGAAAAATTTGAGAAACAAATCTCTATTTCTTCATTCAGGATATAAATTGATACATTTAATAGAATTTTCCAGAAATGAATTTTCCACAATTAAAGTTTCTGACATGTTTTATTCCAGCTTGATAACACGCACTGAGTATGATTTTCAAACCAGCTATGTATCCATGTCACTGTAATATTACCCAGTCTATACTGAACTTGCTAATCAGAATGGTATGAATATTTTTTGGGGAGGGGGGACATTTTTTTTGAGGGGGGAATATTCCTATTTTAATGGAATATGCACCATTCCATTAATCTACTAAGGAAGTTACCTGATTAAATAATACGATAAGGCAAGATTCGTTCTTGACAAATTTGCACTGGCTTCAGAATTGCTGTTGTTTCCAAGTTATTTACAGACTGATTATTGTGATTGGACTATCAAATCCATCTTTCAAGGACTACCCAGATGCAAAACACAAATTCTCAGGAGGACTGGCTCTCGGTCATGCATACAAGAATAGAAAAAATAAATCCTTTAGAAAGAAAAGGTGACTCTGGAGGAAGATATCTGAGGGAGAAGCTGTGAACCAGGCCAAGAAACCACATGATCATTCCATACAGTTTCTGATTAAAGTTCAAAATTGCCAACTATCATAGAACGGTACAATTACAGGGATGGAAAGAAATATAAGAATCACCTAGTTCAACCTTCCACAATGTGCAAGAAACCATATAATTACCCTTGAAAGGGGCTTGCCCAGTTCTTTGCTTTTCAAAAAATAAAAAACCCTCTTCAAAGGTTATGAGAATGCTCCACATGTCTTCTGCTCCACTTTTGGACAGTGCTCATCAGGAAGGGTTGTTTTTTTTCCCTTGGATTTAAATGAAACCTAAATAACTACAACTTTTATCCAATATGTCTAGCCTTAGTTTATGTGACAATAGAAAATAATTTCTGATCATTTCCCCTATGGCTCATTTTTACATATCTGAACACTGTACTGGTAACATGTTTCCCCTCTGTCTTCTTTTCTTTTCACATCCCAAGTTCCTTCTGCATGTGCTTATAGGGCTTCTTCTCAAATCTTAAAGATGATCATCCATGTTGTCTTCACCTGAACCTGTTCCAACCTCTCAATCTGGAAAAAAATAGTATCAAAAACTATATAAAGTATTGCATTTTTCAGGAAGGCCCTGAAGGCATTGAAGATGTGGTTCTGTTAAAAGCCTAGGGACCGTAAATGGATACAAAACAAATCAAGTGGTTGGTGTGATTGTGTTTGTTGATGTCACCAGAGGTGGGTGGGGCTAGGTGGGAGGAACTATGGGTACCGTGATGTGCATTTTTAATTTTGTAAGTTGCCTGGAGTCAAGTTGAGCAACCATATACATTTATTTAAAAATACTCATTTATAGGAGACCATTTGTAGCTTATTTTGTAATTTTCAGGGTTTTTATAGTTTGTTTTCTTCTTTTTAAATAAGTTTGATTTTGTATATTCGTGGTGGAATTGGAAGAAAGGGCTGAAGCCTGCAGTCATATATCATTTCAACGTGAATGAGCCCAGGAGATAGTATTATTGAAATTATTTCAGTTATTTACACCTTAGTCTTTTAACAGAAAGCATAAAGATTATGAAAGCCATCTTTATCTCATATACTGGGGCTAGGGGGAAGATGCCAGTTATGCCAACTGAAAGTGGTAGCACCAGGACCTCCAAGTAGGTGCCCCAAAGTGGATGCCTGATGGAAAGTCCTGGGAGCAGAGATTTGAGATCTGTGGCCTATGATACCATGGGCGTAGCCATTTCCCCACACTGCTTCTTTTATGAATTGCTCTAGAATCTTTATAGATATTAACATACTGGTCTGTAGTTCCTTGGATTGTCTTTTTCTAAAGACAAAGACCACATTCGCCCATTTCCAGACATTTGATATTTCACAAGTTCACCAAGATTTTTCAAAAGTATACATCCATATAAGCCAAACAATTTTTTTTCTTTCCCCCTGTGTTCTGGACAGTTCAATCTTTTTCAGATATGTATCCCTTCCTTATACGTGGTAATCCGAATTATGATTTTTGTTTCACCTTGTTATTTTGTTAACTGACTAGTATTGTTTTTATTCCTTTGTTATCCGTCACAGGAACATTCAGGCTGAAGATATGGGATAAACTGAGCCATCCTTTCCAATGTCAGTGCCTTCCAGATGCTAGGTTTCAACTCCCTGAACTTCCTTGACCATTGTTTCTCAACCTTGATCACTTGATGATATATGGACATGAGGGCTGGCTGGGGAATTCTGGGAGTTGAAGTCCACACATCTTCAGGTTGCTGAGGCTGAGAAATATAGGCTTAGGTCAGTGGTTCTCAACCTTTTCTTCACCACTGGCCCCCTTTAAATACCTTTTGTGGCCAAGGACCATGGCCACGGACCCCCAAGACTTAACTCAAGATTTAAATCATAACATTTTTTTCAAGCTTTCACAGATCCCCTGTAATGACATCATGGCCCCCCAGGGGTCCATGGACCACAGGTTGAGAACCACTGGTTTAGATCAAGAGTAAGTGAAATAGAAGAGATGCTTACATTAAATGAGTAAAATGACTTTTTTCCCCCCTTTCCACAGCTTTTATAAATTCTGCAACCTGTAAAAACATCAAAGTCATCATGGCAACTAAAGTCCTGCAGATGGAAACTCAGGTCCAGCAACATTACTCTTCTGCCTCCAGCTCAGTGCACCACATGACTCATACAACCAAAATCACAGAAGGCAAGTACTGTAGTTGTATAATTATCTCCAGGAGGTCAGAATATCAAAAAAATGCTATAGCTGTTTTTAAAGAAGTATTAAGTACAGTTATATAAATTCATTCTAAGTCAGCTAATGTAGACAAGCTGGTTATATCTCAGTGCCCAAAAAGGGGGTGGAATCTCTTTTTCACAACCACCCATCGATATCATTATAATCAGTTCTTTTGCTTGCTTCAGGCTTAGCATACGGGACCTGTAATTCACAATTATGTTTAACTTCCTGAGTCTAATGTTTTCCAAATTTGATGGTCTGTTATGGCCTGCAGTCCTAACAAATGGGTATTGCAGATTGCCAATTGCAAAAGCCAATTGCCTTTCTAATTCTGCCATCCAAAACCAATGGAAAGTCTCTTGGTGTCTTATATTTGTTATTTATTTTGATATTTCTAGGCTGCTTTGATATTTGCCTGCCCCCATTAGCAATAGCACTTAGACTTACATACCACTCCATAGAGCTTTACAACACTCTCTGGATGGTTTACAATACCAGCATATTACCCTCAACAGTCTGGGTTCTCATTTATGTGATATCGCCATCAGTCTTACAGGTAGACCAAATAGGAAACACAATCAGATCCGCTACTGGAATTCTGCTTTATTGTAAGGTTACATTAAAAGAATCTTGCAAGTCGGAAAGTATAATTCTTCCCCATTTCATTTACCCTGAGAAATTAGGGAGGGTCTCTTCCAAACTCCTGTCCTGTCCATTATCCAACACTATGACCTATGCTGTCTCTTATCCTTAGGAAGAGTCTTTGAAGGTCATTCCCTCATGCAATTACACCCACTTTCCTCTACCATCTTGTCTTAATCCCAAATCAACCTCTTTCATGCAGATTCTGAGGTCATATATCTATGATTACCCTTTCTGTTCACTCCAGTCCCAGATGAATTATGTCACAGGGGCAGGGACTTCTTTTAGTTTATGATATGCTGTACAGCAAGAGGTTGTACAGAGCTCAAAGGCACATTTTTCTAATCTTTTCTGTTCATTTGTTTTCTTTTTTCAATTGTAGTAATTAAATTTAAAAAGTTAATGATGTTAGTATATTTTTATACTATACTATAGTATATATATACTATATCTGAGGTCGTCAGATTCCCGACCTCCGGGCCTTTCGCCGCACCCTTAAGACCCTATTATTCCATCGTGCAGGGCTGGCTTAAATTAGGATTTTTTTTAAAATTTCGTTTATATGCCACCCTTCTCCGGAGACTCAGGGCGGCTTACAATGCGTTAAGCAATTTTAATGGGTTTTTTATTGCATTTTTAATTTCTAGCCAGATTGTTTAATTAATTTTAAATTGTTTTAATTTTTATATTTATATGTTTTTATTCTGGCTGTACACCGCCCTGAGTCCTTCGGGAGAAGGGCGGTATAAAAATTGAATTAATAAATAATAATAAATAAATAAATAAATTTAACTTTCCTATAATTTTGGCACCAATTAATACAAGGATATTTATCTCTTATGTAAACAATGAAATCTCACCATTGCTTGCTACACTTTGCTGGTTTGCATATAGATTTTATTGGTAATTTTTGCAAGCAATGCTGTCTTATTATTACAGTATACTAGCCATCTACTGAAATATTGCCTATATATTTCCATTTTCTAATTATAATTTTGCTGCTAAAAGTAAAATTTAATAAGTTTATTTTGCGATTTTTTTTCTAACCATCCAATATGTGTAGTAAACTTAATTTTTGGAGAAAATTCAAAACTAAACTCAAACTTAACTAAACTTCTGTTTAGTTAGATATGGTTTTTATTAAAACCTTTCTGGTAAAAATTTGAAACTTTATTACTTTCCTACCCAAAATGAACAAAAAAAAATTCCCTTCAGTTTACAGCTTTGCCAAAAATTTACCGCACCTTTATAAGTTCTATACAAGATTTTTATTGGAACTGATGACACTGAAGTAAAAAAAATATTTCTTGTAGAGTTGCTTATAAGCATCCCCCAAGCCACTGTAGAAATTGTTAGTTCCATCAAAATTTATTTCAAATAAGGCCTGATATATGTTTGATATTATAGCTTTAGGTTCTATAAATAATTTTTTCAACATTAGACAGATGTCTGTTACCAATCTTCAGCATCCTTATTTTGCAATTATAAATTGATTTAGCATTACAGAACTGATGGCATCTTATATTCTCACTGCTGACACTGCTGTTCTGTCCAAATTATAAAATAAAAATACTTTCCTCTATGGAGCCCTTTTTGCCTACATGATATCTATGATATGGATATTTCTTGATTAAAACTTAAAACCTGATTAAAACTAAACAGATACCTAAAATAAAACCTGGAAACATCTTTCTCTACATTCATCACATGACTTATGTAAAGTTGCTATTGAGTTCATTTGTTTTATGAAAGTCCACTTGGAATGGAAAAAACAGATTCTTACCCAATTCTTACCTAAGAACTGAACATTCTTCATCTCAATCCATTATTTGCCATGGTGGCGCAGTGGTTAGAATGCAGCATTGCAGGCTAACTCTGCCTAGAGTTCGATCCTGACCGGCTCAAGATTGACTTAACCTTCCATTCTTCCGAAGTCAGTAAAATGAAGACTCAGATTGTTGGGGACAATATGCTGACTGTGTAAACCACTTAGAGAGGGCTGTAAAGCACTGTAAAGCGGTATATAAGTCTATTGCTACCCGTGCTTTGAACCCCGAAATAAGTGCTTGGCCTTATTTTCAGGGAGGTCTTATTATTTTGGGGCATGTGGAGCAAGAGGGGCTCCTCTTGCTGTCTTACCTGATTTCCAGCTCTGCATTTAAATATTTTTGGGGAGGACTTATTTTCGGGGGGAGGCTTATTTTAGCGCATGCGCTCAAAAGCACGATTGGGCTTATTATCAGGGGATGTCTTATTTTCGGGGAAACAGGGTATTAGCTGAGCTGCTTGGTAGTATAAACAAGGTAGGCCCCCAATCCAACCCTAATTTGAACTAAGCATAAAATACATCAGTTTGGGAGGGATAACATTCTGATTGCTGTTACAAGTAGTCCTTGAATTACGACTATAAATGAGCCCAAAATGTATGTTGCTAAGTGAGAAAATTGCTAAGTGTGTTTTGCCCCATTTTACAACTTTTCTTGCCACATTTGTTAAGTGAATCACTGCAGTTGTTAAATTAGCAACGCTGCTGCTAAGTGCACTTGGCTTTCCCATTGACTTTGCTTGTCAGAAGGTCACAAAAGGTGATCACATGGCTCCAGGACACCGCAACCATCATAAATGTGAGTCAGTTGTCAAGCATCCGAATGCAAAGCACATGACCATGGGGATTCTGCAACAGTCATAAGTGTGAAAAATGGCCATAAGTCACTTTTTTTCAGTGCCGTTGTAACTTTGAACAGTCACTAAGCAAACTGTTACATGTTGAGGACTACTTGTAAATGGCCTAAAATCCTAAAACAACTCTTGTTCCATTTTTTTATGTCCTCTTATTTTTTTTAATATAGCCATAATTCATTTTTTTCATAGAGTCATAATTGTTATCGAATAACTTATTTGCAATCTTGGATATTTAAATCTCTAAATATAAAATACATTTATATATTTTATTAAAAATTATATCTAAATATAAAAATAAAAATCTCTAGATATTTAAAGATTTTGTATTTAAAGGCAACTTGTAAAACATTCAATATAATTGTTTGCTTATGAGACAGAATTTGAATGCAAATGATTATAAGTTTTTTTTTTAATTGATTATTAAATACAGACTCAAGCAAATTCTTGATGTTCTTTTTTCATAAATTGGGAAGAGTCCAAAGCACGAGACAGGGACATGATTACATGAGCAGCAAATAAATCCAATAGATAATTTTTGCCTTCTTACTTGTTCTTTGATGAAGGTTATGGGAAGAAGATGTAGAATGACATAATGATAACTTCAAAGGAAAGGAGGCTGGGGAAGCTGGGATCCTTTTTCACTTTTAAACAGAATTTGTGGTGAATATTGAACTGTGAGATCTGTTCTAAAGTTTATTGAAATCATGATAGACGTATTTCTTTTAGTGCTTTAGTATTTAGCCATCCATTGCTGGAAAAAAACATGACCCATTTTTTTCCTAATTATTGTTTTCTGGAGATATTTGTGGACCTAAGTCTCAAACAGATTAATGAAAAATGTCATTTTGTATGATGTGTGCCTGCTTTTATCTGCAGGGGAAATGGTTTCCAAGAAATCCTCTTCTTCTGTAGAGTCCTTCAGCATGGTTTCTCATTCTGTGGAAATCCCTGCAGGAGAAAGCATTCCTGAATTTATGGAGAAGCCTCAGCCACTGACAGCTCCCGAAGGTGACCTCTTATTCACCCTCCATATTAGCCTTCCCCAATATAATATTACACCATAAGTGCCTGGTTCTCTGTCACATTTATGTTCAAGAGGAAAGAATAAGTAGTCTTATTCTTAAGTAGAATACCAAGATTACCAGCATTTATCTCTTCCCCACCACCACCACTGAAACTCTCCTAAAGTTAAATTCGGGAGTGAATGTTAATGGGGGGAGAGACAGAAAATTAGGAAGGAGGGGTTGGAATGAAGTCACTCCAACCGTAACATTTTGCTGACTTGAATATTCCAAACACATTTCACAATGAAAAGCTGGAGCTGGTCATACGAAGACTCAACAAACTGTTCTCCAGCATTCTCCTGCAATTAGAGACATAAGATTGGACTGCCTTTTGTCAGAAATGATGTAGGGTGTCCTGCTTGAGCAGGGGTTGGACTAGATGACCTATAAGGTCCCTTCCAATGCTGTTAATCTGTTATCTGTTAATACTAAATTGGTTGGTTGGTTGGTTTATTGAGTTTCTAGGCTACCCGACTCCGAAACAACTTTGGATAGCTTCACAAATTAAAAGAATATATAAAAACATTTCAACATCCAAGGGATAGTATAAATTCCATCCATATCTGCCCCAACTGAAAAGCCATATTTTCCCCAACACCCTAACCCCTAGCCCTGGGGGGTGGGGGGGAAAGCACATTTCTAAGGATTGCTTAAAGATGAGCAAGGAGAGAAGCGTTTACATGTTGGGGGAAAAATTGTTCCAGAGAGCCAGAGCTGTGACAGAGTGGCCTCATTTCTAAATCATATTGCTTCATGGATAAGCATAATTAAACCAATTCTGTTGGAACACATAGGATAGATCAGTGATGGCTAACCTTTCACGTCACCACGTGCTGACCTCCGTACCAGAAATGGCACACAAAACCATCTCGCCTGGACCACGTGGCCTCACTGGCCTTCGCGTGCGCTGGAGCACCAAAATCCGGAAGAGCAGTGTTCCTGAATTTCCAGTTTCCGGCGCGGAGGTTTGCCGGATGAAAAGCAGACCATCATACATGCACATGACAAAAACCTGGAAATTCACATGCTGGAGTGCACATGTGTGATGGAACGCTGCTCTTCCAGGTTTCGGCTCTCCCATACGCGTGAAGGCCAGCTGACTGGTGCACATGTGTGCACAGGAACACAGAAGAGGAGCCAGCGAGGCCACGCATGCCGCATGGGATGGTTCTGCATGCCACTTCCAGCACACTTTCTATAGGTTCGCCAACACAGGGATAGATCATATAGGACCATGATGGCGAACCTATGGCACGGGTGCCACAGGTGGCACGCGGAGCCATATTGGTGGGCACGCGAGCT